>PVJH01003222.1:0-114312 GCA_004026705.1 Nesogale talazaci
TTGCGCCATTTTCCTTCCCCTGGCCCTCGTCCCTTCCTGCCTTTACCCTGCGCCCTGCTTTGGTACAGCGTGGTGATCGGACAGTCCCGGAACGCGGAGGGCCTGGAATTCGGCCGGTCGGCTTCGCGCCATTTCCCTCCCCCTGGATCTTTCCCTCCCTGCTTTTTACTCTGCGTCCAGCTTTGGTACAGTGTGGTGATCGGTATGTTTTTAAAGAAGGATTTGATAAGAGCTAATGCTTTGGGGAGGTGGTAAAGAGAGAAAGCTGGAAGAATCCTTCAGAGAACCAGCCAGTTTTTAGTCTGATCGTTATTGCAAAAGATTTGGAGCAATCCATCCAACAGTGTTCAAGTTCTATGTATCTGACTATCCTTTCCTTTGACTGAGTGTGGCATCCCCACCACTGTGTCCCCAGGGTCTAGCTCAGTGTCTGGGACTTACTGGACCCGCAGTAAATATGGGTTGCCGGCCTGATGTGTCTGTCCAATAACAGCCATGGCAAGGCATTTACCTGGAGCCTATAGTCTTACAAGAGTCAGCAAGAGGACTTGTGGTCTTAGATGATTTCAAGAGAAAGTCATCGTTAGGAGTTCCTGGAGGACTTTTTAACTTGATGAATACGATGTGTATCTCTGAAAGTCTCTGAGTGTGTTGAAGAAGACAGCATTGGGGGTATTCTTTATGTTCACGACTGCACATCAGCATCTAACTGATGCCTAAAGGGGAAGTCTCTATGCTGAGTCTAGCAGAGTCAAAGCACACCAGAACCCGTGTGCCAACAGTCCCAACATGGGGGTGGCTGGATGGATTGTGACGATTACTCTCCAGCCTCCACCTTCTACCAAGGTATCTTCTTCATGACCTTAGGACAATCCAAATGTGAGAGTTCTTGACTGTGAGGAGTTTTATGCAACCAAATCTGGGTGAAAACTTGAAGTCCCTGTAGGGTAACTACACCAAGTCCCTGTCCACCCCATATCCATGTGTTTCTTCCTGTGCCCAAGCTTGCTTGTCAGTTGTATTCTTTTCATGTGATTAGTCCAGGCCACTAGACTGTGAGCAAATAGAACTTCATTATCATTCGAGTAAGTCTGTTACCATTCTCTGTGCCACCTCCATCACGCTCCTCCCCGGTTTAGCATGGTGCTTGGATACCTGCTCCAAATGGTACTGCTGCATGAGGCAAAGCTTCTGTCCACGTGGGTTCCCTAAATGAATGGATGAAGAGTCCAGGGCCAACCAGTTTGTTAGGTGAAATACTGAGAGCTCCAGATTCCTTTGTGGCTCTGTCTGACCCACCACCTCCCGATTCATCTGCTTTTCATAATCTGGCCCCATTATCAAACTCACAAGGCCCCATTATCAAACTCTCTTGCCTTATGATCTCCCACCTTTGTTCCCCTCTATTCCTACTCCCAAGGACCTCCTTCAAACCCCACAACCTCTGAGCAGTCTAATTGCAAAGGCATCACGTCACTTCTAAGCACCCAGCCTCTCCTCACCCCACTTAGAGAGTCTGCAGTCTCCAACAAGTGGCGTGATTGTGCCACTCCTTGTTTGGGAGAGTACCCACTGCCTAGAGAATAAAATAGGAAACACTAAGCTAGATCAACAAAATCCCTCGTGATGAAGATGTCATCTTGCTTTCCAATTTTTTCCCTGGAGATTTTCATTCTGAGACCCCACAGAATTCAGTGACTCTGCTCATGTCTCTTGCTGTACTTTCTTACTTCGATGCAGTTGCAAACGGTATTCTTCCTCCGGAAGGTGCCTCTCTCTTCAGGGTATGTCTCAATTACCCCTAACTAGCAAGGGGAGATTAGAGAAGAGCCAAGGCATTGGAAGCATGATATGGGTGAGGAGGATTGAATATTCCCTGGGCTGCAAGAAGAAGAAACAAGATTGCCTTGGAAGTACAGCCAGAATGCTCCTTAGATCCAAGGAGGGGAAGACTTCATCTCACATACTAAGGACAGGCCAATAGGGATCAGTCTCTAGAAAAGGACCTCTTGCTTTGTAGAGTAGAGGGTCAGCAAAAAAGGGAAAGCCCCTCAAGGAAATGGATTCACACAGGGGCTACCACTCAAGATTCAAAGGTAACAGTTGTGAAAAGGGACACAGAACTAGGCAGCATTCCATCTGGTAATACATTGGGTCACTAGGAGTGAGAACAGATTCAGAGATGCTTAAAAGCAACAAGACAAAGGCTCCCTGGTCATGTCCTCCATGAGGCCATCTCTCAACTGATCTTGCCCCTCAGAAGCTCCACAGGCCTTTATGACGCACAGAAAGGCACATGATTGTATGGTGTAGGCCTTGTTGTTAGCGATCAGCAAGTAGGTCACCATGGCTCCATGTGCAGTAGAATCAGAAACTACCCAGTCCTGGTCCATATTCATGACCAGTTGCAGAGCCATGTCTTTGACCCACAGTCCCTTTCATTCTCTGATTTCTGCAAAGTAGAATTGCCAGTCTTTTCTTTCTAGTTTGTCTTGTCCGGGAAGCTCTCATGAAAGATGCTCAGTATCCAAGTAGCCCACCAGCCTCCAGCGATGGACAGGCAGTGGCTGCATATGAGCTACATTGGCTAGGCATGGAGCCTGTTTTCCTGCAAGGAAGGCACCAATGACCCCGTTGTGCATGTCTGAAAGCTCTTCCATTGTCTACTTCACACCCATGTTCCAGAGACTGGCCCCAATGCCTGTGCACAGCATTCACTCAAGTTCCTCCTGGAAGGATTTTCAAAGAATGAGCTACCATCTTCAAGTCCTAGTGGCATGGAAGCTTACGATGTGATTGTGTCAACCCGTTCATTTGGTATTTAAAATTCTTATTCTGACAATATGGTTTCAAAGGCATCTTTAACTCTAGCAATTCTAACTTGCTAACTCTCACATAGGTCTCAGGAATCGCATGGTGAGGGAACACAAGAGGATGCTGGTGTCTGGGATCTGCAAACCACATTTTGAGCAACACCGAAGGCTCTGATTGTGTAAGTATGTGTTAGTGACTGTTCTGAGCATGTGAGTAAAATTCATTGGTTGTTTGGGTCATTGATGTGCAATCCATTCCAGGGATGGCAAGTACGTTTTATCTCACTTGTCAACACCAATACATCGGTAGGGGCTGTCCAGAATAGTGTTTTAAGTAGGTCTCTGGGGCCACATCTGGACTGCATTGGAAAGAGTCCTGTGATTGATTGATGATGTCTGCCACAGGAGCGGGAGGGGGAAGTGCCAGCCTGCGTGCCAGGTGTCCACCATCCCTGCTAGCCTCTCATTCAGAGACACCGAGCCAGGACTTGGAGATGAAGATCAAAGGATCATGTGAGTCTCAAGGCAGCCCCCAGTGTGGACTAATTTCCCCTGCTGACTTCCTCAGGTGACTCTGTGGCTAAGTAAAATAAGATCAGATATGCAGGAAGAGGCAGACCCAAAGTCAACACCCTAACCGCAGAGCGGTGAGCATATCTGGTCACGGGGAAAGCCTTCATGTCTCCCAGTAGGCTGTACCCTCGTTTGCCTTTTAGAGCATGGTTACTCTTCCATTTCCTACTCTTCTTTCTTGATTCCAACGTGAAGGACCACACACCCCATCCCAAGGGTGGGCTCTGACTGGCTTGACCAAGATAGTACATCTTCTCTCCAAGAAAGAAAGAGAACTCTCAACCAATGGGAGCTGCAGGAAGACCCTTTGTCTGTTGCTTAAGGAGAAGCATGAGGGGTTGATTCCTGCAAATGCTAGGTAAGACTTTACAAGAGAAACCACAGTTGCTGCTGCTGTGGAGGTGACACTCTGGGTGGTGTGACATGTGATGAAGTCACAACCACATCGAACAAACTAGAGAAAGAGAGAACTGCGAGCTGCCTGACGTCAATCCTACCACTAGACCCATCAGCTAGATGAACCATTTTTTAAATTATCTACACCTTTCGATCACTTACTATCAAAAGAGCTCTTACAGGGAGGTCTCTCAAGAGAAAATAGAGCTTCACGAATATTCGATCCCCACAAGATGCCAGAAACTCTATGATGCCGTGGCTCTATGGCTGCACAGAGTCTGACTGGGGCCTCCTTGCTGAGATGAGGCTGAACTGGATTCCTTGGGAGCCTCTGTTGTCATTACCTTCAAGAAAAAAAGCGGTTGGTGTACATCAGCATATACATCTTCAAGAATTGCTTTCATGTGACTGGATTTGCATGTAGCTATTTTAACAGATCCTCTAGTCGGGCTTTAAGAATGAGAATGTTTGATCAGTTACCTGTTTTCTGTAGTCCCAACTGAAAAGGCAGGGTTCACTTCTCCTCAAACCATTGCATGCGCCTGTGGGGGTTACTCAGGATGAGAAACCAGTCTGGAATGTAAGGATTGGACCCTCAGGTGTGTCTTTTGTTGCTGTTGCTTTCTTTTGTTTTTTCTTCTCCTTTTTCTCCTCCTCTTCCTTCCTTACATCTGTTAACATTTCTCCATGAATTTGAAGGTGAAATTGATGAGAATTAGACAGCCTGCAAACTGGGAGGGCAATCGTGGAAATAATGGCATTCAAATAGGTGATTTAGTATTGTGGACATGCGCAGTGGGGGCCAGTTTGCGTTCGCTCGCCCTTTGTTCCAGTGGCCAAATGCACAGACCCACTCTGGCCACCTCTGGCAGGCAGATCACCTTCCTGCTACTTTCTGCAGGTCAGCGGGGTGATCAGCATGTGACACCCCCACCCCCCGGCCCCGTGTGTCAGTAGAGCTGTGCTCTAAGGGTTTTCATAGACTATGAACTCCTTGAAGCAGATCACCAAGCCTTTCTCCCTAAGCACCTCCAGGTAGCACTGGACCACTTGCACCATCCCAGGACCTGCAAAACCAGTGAGGACATTGCATTTGATGCACATGTCAACCACAAGATGTCCCAACTTCTGCAATGGTGAGGGGCTGGAGACAAACACTTGTTAGAATTAAAGGCAACGTCACAGTTGGAAAGTTGGACATCCCTTCTTCTGAATGGCCTCAGCTATGTGCCTGTGTCTGTGTGCGTGTAAGAGAGAGACAGAGAGAGAATGGGTGAGCATGAGGGGGAGAGTGCAGAAGAGCAGCATAGTGTTAATGCAAGAAGGAAACCCTTTAGCAGCTTCTTGCTGCCCTTTTCTTCCTCCTCCTCCTCCTCCTCCTCTTCCTTCTCCTCCCCACCCTCCTCTTCCTCCTAACTCGCTTTTCTTTATTCAGTTTGGTAAGGAGAAATGTTGGTTGAGATGGAAGAAACCAAAGCCACTCCTCCGTGAAACAAATCCCCATCACAAAAAACTTCTCGTATCCCTCTCAGAATTGGGTCCTTAAACTGCCTTCTTGCTTCTGCCCTCTCTCCACCAAAACCATGCTGTCTGGTCTCCTACCTTGTGAGATATTATCGACCAGCTAGAAATGAGAGGAGGCTGTCAACTAATGCATGCCCTGTTGTCTCCCATCGGCCGGCCAGCCTGGAGAGCCACAGCTTTTAGGATGTTAAATATTTATAGCGCTCATCTCAACCCAAATGTGAACAAACCCACACAAAGAAGACTGCGATGCAGACCACATTTCAGAGGTTTGTCTTGCTTTCTGGGCCTTGGGAGAAACCTCAGGGAAAACAGACAAAAAGCCAAACAACGAACAAACCAGGGCTTGGGTAAAAGCACACCTTAGACAGGCTTAAAAACCCTGCTGGATGAGAAAGGAAGACGGGCCTGCAAGCAACTGAAAAGAGCATGCAGATTCCCAGAGGCGTGGCTTCTTCGCGGCTGGAGTGGAGGGCTGAGTGACTCCTCGGGACGATCAGTTCTGCCAGTCTTGCAAGGGGCTGACGGGCCCACCGCTGTCCTCGCTGCCTCTCCCACCCCTATCATGGAGGGGAAATGTGCACTGACTGGTCTCCCAACAGTCACAGCCACGGGGTCATCATTGCAGGCAACAATCGCTTTACCTTTGTTAGTATTACGGTTGGACGCTGCTATGCCTATGGCGATGCCTATGGCGAAGGCTCCGAGATTTGCTCAAAACGACAACTCTTTCCGTGGTTACAGATTTGCTGAGAGCCGGAAGATCTTTTGGAACATGGGGACATTTTGTAGAGGAGAAATTGAATTTTATTTCAAACTTCATTAACATGAGGAAGTGTATTTACCTCCCAGGGCTTGGAAGGGAGAAAAAAAAAATCAAATCAAATCAATGAGTACATTCTGTGGCCCTTGCCAAAATGTCAGGAACCGAATCAAAAATTCCAAATGCAGTTAGTAATCAAAGACGGGTCAGGAGGGTTTGGAGGCCCCTGCGAAGGAGCAACAAACCAATCAAAACTTCCCAAGACCCTGCTGGGGTCCCCGAAAAGGGACAACACAAGTACTCCAAGATGGCTTCGGCCTAAGAGAGGTTATGGAAACATAGTTATTTATAGCCCCATTTTAATCTTGAGAAAAATTATGATGACTTACAAAAATACAAATAATATTTCAAGAAAAAGTCAGTTTTAAATTTTGAGACAAAATGAAAATAAGGTCAGGGCAGTAGGGTGGAGCCAAGGTGTGGGTGCCAATATTACATCCCTGTTATTCAAACTTTAAGGTTGGGTTGAACTACACATGGGTCATCATTTTGGCTCTGAGCTTCCTAGATCTCGTGTTTCTAAAGCACTTCACATAAACAGGGGGCTCATAACTGACCCCCCAAAGATTAAAGGGATCATCACAAAGTACTATGAAAGTCTGCATTTGAATAAGAACAGAAAACTCAGAACCACCAGTCTATAGGCAATTAGTCTTCAACAAGAGCTCCAAAGCATCAAGTGGGAGGTGGATGCTTATACGACAGGCATGGAAAGCAAGTCCCAGGAGAAAGTAACAGGATCAGCAGTACCAAACCGACCTGGGGTGAGGGGGAGGGAAAGGAGGAGGCTGGAGAAGGGAGCGGTGAGCAAACAGCGCCAGTGACAGAGGAAAAACTAGGGAGTTAAAATCAACAATAAGGAGGATGTAGAGATCCTGGGGGTGGCAATACAAATGCAGATGGCCACACATCGTCCGTGGATTGAGTGTGCGGTGTTGAACGAATATGATAGAGGAAATGCTTTCTAGTGGGAACATCTATTATTTTGTCTGTCAGAACTTTTGCTGGAATACCATTCCACATTGCTTAGAAACTTATTTCTCTTCCTCTCTACAAATCCCATAGTTTCTAGCAGGCTTAAGTTTCTAGTAATCTTCTAGCCATATTGGCTTTTCAGAGTGCGTCAACTGATTCAAACTGGGCCAACCAGAATTCTTCCCTGGGATTTTTTTTTCCAGACTAGAGGTAGAGAAGGAGTCTCCGGTCCTCTGTGTTGAAAAAATTGTTCACTGGGGATCTGTCGGGTCACCGGCAGCCATGTGCACAGCCCAGTGAAGGCAGTTAGTCTGCATGAGAGATACTGAAGTCAGCATGGAGAGTGGGTCAGACAAGGGGTGGAGGAGGAGTTCTAGAAATATCATGTTTCAAAGAGTCTCAAAGACTATTTTATAATCCCCCTGTTGCCAATTTACGCAAAATTTCTATCACTTGCAACCAGAAGTCTTAACTAATGCAGGTCTCTACATTTTTCCAAATCTTTCAGTGTTTGTATAAAGTCAAGTAAGTAGATTCCTGAAATCTTCCTGGAAAAGTTTCCTATGTGATCCCCATATCCCACTGAGGGGGAATGCTTGATAAAAAGATAGTTTGTGTTGGCAAAGATTATAATCTCAAGGAATATGTAAATATTACAATGTGGTGAAGGAAGTGAATTCTAAGCTCTGAGCTTCAGCTTCCCAGTCTACCATCCTTAGGCTCAGACTAATGCCCAGCACAGCTTGACTATGTTGCCCATCAGTGTCACAGGGCTCCTTGACCTTGCTGTGTTTTAGCTAGTGTTTAATCCAGACTCTTTGACAGTGTGTATGATTCAAAGTCAGCTATATAGCTAAGCCAGCATTCTCCCTAGTGATTTCATAGTCACTGTAAATTGGGAGCCTCCCATTACAAACCATATTTTCAGAGACAATGTCAGAACAGAACAGACTTTTTTTTGCATTATCTAACGAGTTGATTTTTAACGTGAAAATCCATGCATTAAGAAGCAGATAGTTCAAGAAAACACACTTTTAATTTGTACACATGGGGGTGAGTAAGTGGAACCAGAGGCTTTGTCACAATATGCCAGACCAGGCTGATACCAAGATACTGCTTTTACCCCAGAGGACATCCCTAAGACTAGGATATGCCTGATAAGGTCAGTCATATTCATGGGAGCTTAATTGGCAGCACTTTTCTCCCATCCTTAATGGTACTCAAGATAATGAAATATTATACCATATGTGGCATTTTGGATTTGATAAATAATGGCATTAAATCAGAGAGACACCGTTTTTTAGTGTTAGGCGAGTTAGTTATTTCCTCAAAGCATTCTGTAAAGTTGAACAGTTTCAAAGGAGATCGGTGGCCCTCTAGCCCACAGCTATTACCAGCAGAATTGAGCTGAGAACTTGGTGGCCCTGGTTCTCATATGCATATGAAGGCAACTTTATCACACTTTTAAAAGTCTTTCCCAATCCATTACGTCATTTAGTATCTCGATTGCTGCTTCCCTGAGTATGGATTGTGAATTGAAGCAACATGAAGTGAAATTCAAGATAATGTCAATCTTTTCTTCATTGATCATGATGTGGTCTAGTTGTGAAATTTTTGTTTTCTTTCCATTGAGTTTCAATCTGTAATGGAGGCTGAAGTCTTTGATCTTCACCAGCACACACTTTGAGTCCTCTTGATTGTAGCAAGCAAGGTGGTGTCATTGCATCTTGCTGATTGTTAATGACCCTTCCTCCCAAACTGATGCAATGTTCTTCTTCATATAGTTCAGCTTCTTGGAATATTAGTTTACCCTACAGATCAAATAAGCATCATGGAATATCGTGGGGAATAACCCCATGCTCATGTTATGCCATGCAGAATGCCCTGGGTCTGTTCAAACAGCTGCTTCTTGGTCACGGTACCCATTCCACGGGAACACCATTAGGAGTGTGGAATTTCCATTCTTCTTCACAATATTGTCTATAGTTTGTTATGATCCACATAGACCAATGCCTTTGTACGGTCAATGAAGCGCAAGTAAGCATCTTTCTGTTACCCCTTTCTTTTTTTATTTCCATCCAAAATTCATCTGCCTTCAACAATTATATCCCTTGTTCCATGTCCTCTTCTGAATCTGGCCTGAATTTTTGGCAACTCCCTGTCAATGTACTCCTGCAGCCAATTTTTCATTGTCTTCGGGGAAAAAATTGTCTTGCACGCGATACTAATAATATTATCGCCAAATCTTTACATTCATTTTTATGGAATGGCCACAAATCTTTGCCAGTCAGTTGGCCAGCTAACTGTCTTGGTATAGTTTAGTCCATGCTTCCAATGGTGTGTGTGTGTGTGTGTGTGTGTGTGTGTGTGAAAGAGCAACAAATCTGCATCTTGTCAATTCCTGGAGTCTGATTTTTGCCAGTGGTCTCAGTGTAGCTTGAACCTCTTTAACATTATCAGTCCCTCGGTGATTGAATGCCAACCCATTATTTTTGGTACAGTGTCTCTGTGTATTCCATCTTCTTTGGATGCTCCTTATAGTATTCAACATTGTACTCATAGAATTTCTCAGTATTGCAATTCCAGGCTTAATTAAATTTTTTTTTCATTCTATCAACTTAAGAAAAGTCAAGAGTGCTGTCAGCCAAAGATGTTATCCTAAATACTGACATCACTCAGGGAGTCCCCATAGGGGACTATACCTTGGTTAAGGGTTTGGGTTGAAAGATTCCATGTTTTCATCCTTTTGTGTCACCAAAGATTGTAAAAATTACTATGTAAAGAGTGATTATTCTATAGTTCTTGAGGCAGAGGTACTTCTGGACACTCTATTTCCCCTTTCCAAGCAGCCACCCCCAACCCCATATTCTTCATGACAAAATGTTGCTGGTGCAATCTCTCCATAGGCAAGATGGGGCCAGCTTCAGATCCTCTTCAGACCAGCCTTAAATCCAAGGAATGTTGCAGGTTCTTGGTCCGCCGCCCCCTCCTCACCTCAACTTAATGAGCAAAAAAAAAAAAGGAAAGAAAATTAAAGCAAAAAAATTAAATAGCTTTAGCTCAGATCAATAGAATTCTATAAAGCTCTGGGCTGTGGAATTGAGTGAGTCCAGAAGTAATCTCTTGCATGGTGCATGTTAAGTTAACTTGTAATAAAAAATAGGCTCCTCTTGGCCCAGTACCTTCTTCTCCATTGTCACCAAGGGAGCAGGGAGCTCAAATGAAAACAGTGTTGATTTCATTCAAAAGAAGGAGCTCAGAAGCATTTTCTGTCTGCCCAACTGACAACCTCAGCCCAGTTACAGAACGCCTCACTGGGCAGGCCCAATGGAGAGAGCAACGGCAACCTGGACCACAGCCCTCCGACAGGGCCGGGAGTGGGGGTGGGGGTGGGGGTGGAGGGTGTTAGTGTGTTGGGAGTTTTGTTTCCTTGACAGTGTCCTTTGGTTTTCAGGACTTTAAATATCAATATGAAAATTCCTCTTTCAGTAACATGAATCCTCTCCTCCATGCAAGCCTGATTCTCCAGAGCAGTGGGTGACCAGGAAGCAGACTGGGGATGTCACAGACCTCCAGACAAATAGAGTGGACCACTGCCCCTCATTGTTGACTCTGTCCTGGTTCCCTGTGATGGAGAGCTCTGGAAACCAGGGCCTTCTCATGTCCTGGAGAAGTCACTTTCATTCAAGTTACTCCAGGCATCAGACGCAACTCAAGGTCACTTAGTCAATCCAAGGTCCTGGCCAATGGCACCTGGGGTTGGAACAAGTTGTGGATTCAAGTAGATCTGTGTTCAAGCTCCAGCTCCTCCACGAACTCATTTCATAACCTTGACCAAATTAACATCTATATGGCTCAGCTTTTCACTCTTAAAACAGGGGATATAGGCTTCCCTTGCAGAATGGGGCTCAAGGTTAAACTAGGTGAAACACATGAGAAACACCTAGCACCTTCCATGTGAATTTTCTTCTAAAGGGATAAACACAGGACCCTGGAAATAGATGATGGGACAGGGACTGCCCAGTGGGTGTGATCTGGTGCCTGGTCCCATTCGTTTCTGAACCTCCAGCATTGACATTCAATGACCAAAAGTAGATGAACAACTGTATTCAAGAATGGATGACCCGCATGGTAGACCCAATCCTTGGCTGGTGTGTGTGTGTGTGTGTGTGTGTGTGTGTGTGTGTTTTAAGGTGAACTTGTTTGTCACTAAAGATTCCAAGTCCATTTCGATTTTACTTTTCTTCTTTTTTTAAACCTTTGTTGCTATTTCTAAAAAGTAATTCTTCTCTATTAAAGAATGAATTCATGTTTCTTGTGGAATATTTAGACACTAGAACTATCCAGCAATAATCAAATAAAAATCATTTGTATTGTGGCCAACCAGAAATAACTACCATGATCTTCTTTGGTGCCTAGTCTTTGCCAACATGTTTGTGGAAAAATAAATATTTGTGATGTCAAAATGGGATCGCTCTGTAATGTGATTTATGCAAGCTCTTTTGCTTATTTGACAGTGGACAGGGACCATCTTTCCATGCCACTCAGTGGGCTTCTGTGCTGCGTGAGCTCTTAAGAGCAGAATAATATTCTGTTGGTTCAATATAATTTAATATATTTAACATGCCTCCTTATGGTGGACATTTAGGCTGTTTTTAAGGAGTTCCTTTTACGAATGATCTTATGGGAGTGGGTCTGAGCACTACCTTGAAATACATTCCTGGAAGTGAATTGGCTGGATCAAAGATACTGGAATAGCCTGAGGTGACCCAGGAAACCCCAGGCCCCAAACACCTTGCCACCATGTCCATTCTGCCACATGGTTACACTTACAGGGCAGGGTAGAGCTGTACCGTAGACTTTCCAAGACTCTGGTGGTGTCATGGTTAGACATGGAGCTGCAATCCATGTGGTCAACCATTGGAAGCCACCAGAGCTCTTTGGGTGACAGACTGGGTTCTCTACTCTGATGAACAGTTACAGTCTCGGGATCCACAGGGGGTCCCTATGAGCCGGCATGCTTTCCATAGCAGGACAGTAGCTCTTTCTCCCGCACAGTGACTAGGGGTGCAACGTGCATGCCTTTCGGCTAGCTGCCATGGGCTTAAACACTGTGGCATCGGGGTTTCGTAAGGTCTTCCAGAAAGGAGGATGAAAGTAATGACCTATTACTAACAAACCTCACACCCAGCCCTGGCTCCCAATGGAGATTGGGAATGAGGTCTGACCTTAGGAGTGGCCAGGGAGGCCAGGGGAGTGGGTGTAGTGGGAATCGGGGCCAGGCCTGGGTCAGGCTAAGTCACCTGTAGCTATCTGAGGCCAACAAAGTGTTTTAATCACTGCAAGCCTTCGAGAACTCTGTGCAAAACACAGAGAGCAGCGAGGCTTTCCATCTACTTCAGGGGGTGGTTGTGAAGAACAAAGGAAGGAATATCTGTGAACATGCTTTGCAAACAGCAAACAGAACCAGGGAGAGGCTGCTCCGGGGGCAGCTCAGGGAAATTGAGTGAATTTTCCCAAACCTCCAGAGACAGTCTTCTCAGTGTGTGGCTTCGAGCTTTTGTTTCAAATGATGTGAATTCCCAGAACATCAGACTCACCCACGGTCAAATGTAAGTTACAAACCACACCCCGAGCCAAGGGTGCTGGGAATTCTGGCCTCTCCATCCTCAGGTTACTCACCCTGGGTCCGCCCGCCGGCCTTCCCAATTTCTTGTCTCCCACTTGTGTAATTGGTGAGATATGTAAGCTCACATCACTTTCTGTGTTAGTCTGAATAGACTAGAAAAACAAATTCATAGACACTCAGATGTATATATGAAAGAGGTTTATATACAAATGCAGTTGAACATTGAGAAAACATTCCAGCCCAATCCAGATCAAGTCCATAAGTTAGTCCATATGTCCAGCACCACTCTATAAAGACCTCTTCAGACTCAGGAAACACAGGCAATGATACTGAATGCAGGATGGTCACAATCCAGATGTGTTCTGCATCCAGTGGTGCTGGAAGCATCTCAGGGCTGGCAGAAGTCTCCACGTGACTTCTCCAGCACCCAAGGCTACGACAGGGTAGACACATGTGGCATCTCCTCAGCGATGTCTCACAGGGAGGCAGCGAAGAGAAAGTGTGTCTCCCATCTCCAAGGAGGAAAATACAGGATTATCAGAAGGCCACACCCACACAGAGGCCCCATTGGTTATATCTTGATTGACAGGCCAGACTGCACTCCTTCACTCATAATTCTTTCAAATTGACACCAGATAATATAACAACCACACTTGCTGACAAACACACAGCTAGGCATCCTCACCCATCACACTCAGTGGTACCCAATACAAGGGAGAAAAATAAGGAAAGCCTCCCTTCTCCAGCCAACGCAGGCAAGCTGTTAACTTGCCCACCTTTTAAAGGCTTCTGAGGTATTTCCTAATGACAAACTCATGAATTTTTGTAAGACCTTTTGGGAATCTGATTAAGGTTGGGTTGCCTTCCTAGCCTGAACTCTCTGTCTGGCCGATGACAGATTCCTTCTTTACAACACCCACCCCTATGAGAGAGATGATATCACCACAGTCCATTTTACAGGAGCACGAACAAATACAGAGAAGCTCAGTAACTGGGTCTAGTTCTGGTAGTTGAGTGACTGAGGCGGTCTGACTCCAGAATCCATCTTTTAGTAACCAACCGCTAGCATTTGTCTTTCCTCAGTTGCAGGCAAAGGATGGACTCCGATGGCAGAAAGGCTTCTGGTCATGTTATGTGTCTGCGTTTCCTCGTGCTGCTGTAACAACCACACTGCAAATGTGTGGGCAACTAGAGAGAAGAGTTGCTTTGTCACTCTTGGAGGTTAGGAGCACAGAGGAGAGTCTGATTCCAAGAGAGGAGGCACTGTCAGTAGCTCTGGGCATTTCTTAGCAATCCTTGGTTAATAGAGGGTTCTGCACGTGACCTCTCCCCGCTTGGGTGTCTTTGTGCCTCTACTGCTCTTTTTATAAGACACCACTCAAAAGGGCTTGATTTCATGAGTCTTATAAAAGGAAGCCTCTATTGATAGTCAGGGTCAGAGGTAAAGGAGTAAGGGTTAAAAAAAGACCAAGCAAACCCAATTCACTGCCATCAAGTGGATTTGACCTCAAAGGGAATCCTCTGGGAGAGAAGAACAGAACGGCCCCTGTTGGTTTCAAAGGCTGGAACTCTTACCAGAACAGAAATCCTCACCCTTCACCCACAGAGTGGTTCCAACTGCCTGACCTTGCAGTGAGCAACCCCAAACTAGCCCATGATGCCACCAAGGTTCCTAAGTGTAAGGATTAGGCCTTCCAAATAGCTCCGGGGGGCTGTAACTCAATCCACAGCACTTAGTGTATACTACAAATGTGCCTAGTAACAAGCTTTAGAATATAGGCTTGCTAATTGCTCCTGTTCGCCACTTTGGTACCATCAAAACCGCAGAGATAATATTGAAAGTCTCATTTAATATCCTGTTACATATTTTAATAACAGTGTCCAACATTTGTAAGCGATAAATAGACTTCTTGGCAGTAGAGAGCACCTTGTTTAGAAAGGAGAGGAAAAAGGAGGAAATCGAGGGTTGTACCAAGTGCACATGGTTCCATACTCGGTTTTGTGTATGAATATCAAGCAGACACCTATGTGAAGTGTTGGGGAGCTGAGGACACAGTGGTCAAGAGGGATGAAGCATGTCCTTGCCCCATAGAAAGTTCCAGCAATTGGAAAGAAAAGCCTTCTCTAGAGTGGAGACATTTCTGGCAAGAGGTGCTAGATGCTGTGAGTTGCGCGCCTTGATTTTATCCACGTAGCATCTCTTCCTCCAGTCAGGTCGACCGACTTCCTTATCAAATGGCAGCTGCCTTCCAAGAGACCATGCCCCGAGAAGAAGAACCCTGCAATCTGAGTGCTCGTTGTGCTGATCCCTGCTTAAAGCAGCCTTGCTGATGTCTCATTGGCCAAGCAGGTCACACAAGGGAGCCCTGAGTCTATAGAGAATGGACGTGCAGAAGGGACGCGTGGTACATTCCTATCACCAAGGTAAGAGCTTACTCCCCAAGATCGCGCAGCAAGTCCTAGCCCACCCACTGCCTCCCCACGTGACTGAACCCATGCTTTTCACATCCCCACTCCCCCTGGAGACCAGTGGCTCTAGGAGAAGGGTTCCAAAGCCAAAATAGAAAAGGCCAAAGCTCTCTCATATCCAATAAAGAAGCAGCTTTGCTATCAAGGTCAGCCTTGCAAACCCACCAGCCGTTCCTTGGGAGGAGGGTGACGCTGTCTACACCCATAAAGATGTACAGTCTCGGCGGAGCTGTGGCCCACTGGGATGGAGGTTCAATTCCAGCAGTGGCTCCACAGGAGCAAAGGCTGGGCCTCCCACTCCCACCACCAGAGGGCAGTGATGCACGCCCCCCCACCCAAAGCAAGATGTACAGTCTCAGAAACCGTATAGTGGATCCCTCTGAGTCAGAAATGATTTGAAGGTAGGGGTGGAACCCTAGGAAGACAGTGCTGACAGATCCTGGCTGTTCAAGCCATTCTGTGGGAAAGAGAGAGCTGCCTGGCTTCGCCACTCTGAAAACCCCATGGCGTGCTTCTATTCCGCCTTACTGGGTCATGATACATTGGCATCTACTCCACAGATGGACAACTCACCATTATAGCTTTATTCTTTGGAGGTGGATATATTCCTTTCTGACCAGGATAAAGACTTCTTAAAAACTCACACCATTAAGCAATATGAGTCAGCATCCCACTGTGTGATTGGGCTTATCAAAGGCAATTGTAACACGCTGTGTCTGAACCCACGGTGGCTCTGACGAAATCTTGATGGTGGTCACATGGAGCTAGTCAGATGGGTCAGTGCATAGTCTCAGGACACAAGTAAGCCCCCCCTCTGGGACAATCAATGAGATCCTGGTGGCAGTAAAGGCAAGTCCTCGGTGGATGGCAGGGAAGACAGAAAGCAGGGCTGAGCCTTGAGATGTGCCTAAATAGGGAAGCAAGTGAATGGGTCGCTTCAGAGGCTGCCGGGGGTCCAGCTCCCTCCTGCTGACCCGCTCAGCTCTCTCACTCATCACTTCCCCTTTCCTCTTTTTCTGTAATATTAGGTGTTAACACACCGGGTAGACTAGAAAAACAAGTTCATAAACATGCATATGGGTGTAAGGGAAAGGTTTATGTACAAGAGGAAGGGAACATTGAGAAAGTATCCCAACCCAGTCCAGTCCAAGGTCATAGGTCTGATCGTAGCCCACAAGTCTGATACCAGTCTATAAAGTCTTCTTCTGACTCATGAGGCACATGCAATGACACCAAGACAATCACAGGCCGGTGGGTGCAGAGTCTTGTGTATCCAGAGGCAGTAGAAGCATCCCGGCACTGGCAGGAGTCTCTGCATGGTTCCTCATTTCCAGGGCTCAGGGTCCATCAGCAGTATCCAGAGGTGTTGTAAGCATCTCAGCACTGGCAGGAGTCTTCATGTGGCTTTTCTGGCTTCTGAGGTCTGCTTCCATCAAGGTAGGCCCATGCGGCTTCTCCTCTAGGATGTCTCACAAAGAATCAGCCTTGTGTCTTGTCAGTAGAGCTTCTCTAAGAGACTGAGTCTATAGTCTCTCACCTCCATGGGGGAAATACCAAGAGATTTCCCAGAAATCTCAGAGAAAGCCATGCCCACACAAAAGTCTCACTGGCTATCTCCAGATTGACAGGCTAGACTCCACCCCTACACTCCCAAGCATGGAATTGACACCAAAGGACATGGCCATCACCTTTGAAAATCATCTTTTGGGATTCAATTTCCAAGAAGAAGAAGAAGTAAGAATAACAAAGAAAACAAACAAATAAAAATAATTGTCATTGGGTCAACTCTCAAGCATGGTAGCCATATGCATATTAAAGTAAAACTATGCTCCATAGGGCTGTCAATAGCTGATGATTTAAAAAAAACAATCCCCAGGTTTTTCTTCCATGGTACCTCTGAGTATACTCAACCCGCCAACCCTTTGGATGAACAGTTGAGGATGTCAAACATTTGCGTGGCCCCATGACTCCCATGATTCTGCAGTGATGTAGCATTTCTCCATTCTATTGAGGCCAAAGGTGGAAACAAGAAAGAAGATGGCCAGAAGGAAAGAGAATGTGGAAGGTGGAGAGGATGGAGACAATCTGAAGAAGCATACAGATGAAGGAGAATAAAAGATGAAGGTTGGGTAGGCACTCACTCCTTCAGTGCAAGAACAGTTTGTTCTAGGAATCTGGTATTCCATGATGCTCACTGACCCAATATGATCACTGAAGTTAAACAGGTGCATAAGTAAATGTGGTAGAGAAAACGGATGGCACCCAACTATCAAAGGATATAGAGTCTGGGGTCTCAACGCCTAAAGAAAAACAAACAGCCAAGTAGCCGAGAAGTATCCAAGCCCACAAAGAAGAAGCATACCTGCCAGTGTGGCTGAGAGGCATCGAATGGATCAGGTCTCAGGCAGGCATCAAACAGGAAAAAACCGTATCACTGTGTGTGCACCTTTCTGAGATGATCTCTGAGGACAGGTGGAGATATGAGCAAGAGTGGTGGAGATAGCTGATGGTACCTGGGTATCAAAAGATGTAGCATCTGAGGTTTCTAAAGGTTTGAGGATGACAAAATGGTCATATAGCCCAGGAGCAACAAAGCTCACCATAGAAGAAGCACACCAACCTGTGCGACCATGAGGTGTGGAAAGAACCAGGTATCGCCCACCCTCCTGACATGATCACTGAGGATGAACGTGTGCAGAGACAGACAAAGCAGAGGAAACCGATGGTGCCCAGCCACCAAGCAATAAAGTAGCTGGAATCTTAAAGGCTTGAAGATGAACAAGTGACCATGAACAAGTGCAGAAGCAGCAAAGCCCAGATGGAAGCACACCAACCTGTGTGATCACGAGGGGTCGAAGATATCAAGCATCAAAGAACAAGAATCACATCACCACAAATGAGGGAGAGAGCAGGGTAGGGAGCCAAAGTCCACTTGTGGGCATTTGGACACTCCCTTACAGGGTAGTCACGGGGAGAAGACAGGCCAGTCAAGGTGCAGTGAGGTAGCAATGAAGCATACAACTTTCCTCTAGTTCCTGAATGCTTCCTCCCCACAACTATCATGGTCCCAATTCTACCTTACAAATCCAGCTAAACTGGGGGAGGTACACTGATAGAGATGGGAACTGGAAATATAGGGAACCCAAGACAGATGAACGCCTCATGGCCATTGGTGAGACTGGAGTTACAGGATGGGTGGAGGGAAGGTGGGGTAGAGAGAGAGAGTCAACTACAAGGATCTGCAAATAACCTCCTATCTGTAGAACAGACATCAGAGGAGTGGACAAAGGGAGATGTCGGGCAGTATAAGATATGACAAAACAATAATAATTCATAAAGTAGAGGATTGGTGGGGGGAGGGGGACAGAGGGGAAAGGATGAGAAGCTGATATCAAGGGCCCGAATGGAAGAGTGGGTATTTGGAGAATGTTAACGGCAGCAGGCATGTGAAGGTGCATGGCACAGTATATGCAACTATGTATTGTGAAAAGCGATGTACGAGTCCCCAGTAAAACTATTTTAAAAAAGATGAAGGGTGGGGAATAGGTTCAAAATAATTGGATTTAAGATGAAGGGTGTATGTATTAGTCTGAGTAGACTAGAGAAACAAATATAGGGAGATTCATATGTGTGTAAGAGAGAACTTTATATCAAAGAGCAATTGTGCATTAAGAAACTTCCCAGCCCATTCCAGATCAAGTCCATAGGTCCAATATTATCCCATATGTCCAATACTACTCTGCAAATTTCTCTTCAGACTCACACATGCAATGACGCCAAGTATAGAAAGATCACAGGCCAACAGGTAGAAAGTCTTGTGGATACAGTGGTGGTAGAAGCACCTTAGTGCTCACATGGGTCTCCATGTAGCTTCTTCAGCTCCAAGGTTCTGGCTGCCATCAGCATAGCTCCATGTGGCTTGTCACCAAGGATATCTTCCAGGGGATATCTCTGCCCTTTCTCCAGTGAGCATTTTATCTCTTTAGTGCCTCCAAATGAGTTCATCAAGCTGTGACCTGATTGACAGGCTAAACTCCACCCCTTCACAATTGTTTTAATGTGTAGCCTTTCCCTCTTGTCTCAAATTGACAGCAGATGATGTAATGACCACAGTGTGAGATGAATACAAGATGGCATGTTTGATACCAGCTAGACACTAGAAGTTGGATACATGATGGAGGGTTGAGGAAAAGGTGGATGGTAAAGAAAAAGTGGAGGATGGAGACAAGCTGAAGGATGGAGACCAGGTGGAGGGTGGATACACACTGGAGGCTGAGAATGGATGGAAGCGGGATGGTAGACACAGATGAAAGGTGAGATCAGATAGAAAATGGAGCGTGGAGGGTGCATATAAGAAGGAGGACATACATTAGATGTGTGGGAAGTGGAGACTGGGTGCAAGATGGAAAGTGAGTAAAACATGGGAGGTAGAAACAGGCGGAATGGTGGGCAAAACACGGAGAGGGAGCAGGAGCCCAGGGCTGCAGGGAACTGGAAGAGCTCTTCTTTAGCTCCTTCTGAAAAGAGGGGTGAGGACCTAAGTTTTCCACAGTTGCTACTGGATGGATACCAAAATGTGGCTGGCTTCCAAGAACCACAATTTATTTTCTCAAAGTGGAAGAGGATGGACGTATACATTCAGGCCAGACAAAGTTCTTTTTTGTCCTTTTCAGCTTCTAGAAGCTGCCAGCAATCATTGACATTCCTGGGATTATAGATGCAGCTGCCTCCATCATCATGTGGCTTCTTCCCCTGGATCTGTCTCTCTCTGGGTGTCTGTTCCCTCATCTATAGGACAGCACCCAGAAAGGACTAGGGACAGTACCAGACCTCCTAATCTGTGTAGCTGCCTTCATGACTATGTAACATATATCCCTGCGAATGTGTCCTCACTAGCAAACAACATCTAACTCTGTATCTCCTCATTAACATCACAAAAGAAACACACATACACCTCTCTATTTTCAAACAGCACCATACCCACAATTGCAAGGTTAAGAAGGACGTCAACACAGACTTGTTGGGGACACTTTCCAATCCATCATTGCTGTAATGATGATTTCCCAAACTCCTTACCCCATCATGTAAACAAACACGAGTAACCTAACCAAATCTTGGTCTCATCCCATTGGGTGGGTTCAGCCAGGATTAACAAACCCATGTATTGTTTTTGGAGACTCAAGAGCCTCTCCAGGTATTTTTATAGATCGAGTGGGCTGAGTAGGAACTACCTAACTCTTGTCATCAAGATTCTGGCATCCGGCTCAGAAAAAATGAGGTAAGCTATCCCCCTTACAAACAGACGTCCTTTATTGGCAAGCATAGGTTTTTCAGAAGGACAGGAAGTGACATGATCAGAATTGTATTTGTGGAAGATGAATCTGGCAGCAACCTATAGTCTGACTTGGAGAGAGGAGAGCTATTAATAACACCCACGAATTACAACAGCAGCCATGGCCAGTCCTGTGCTCCACGAGCCATGGAGTCAATCTCATTTTCTCCTCTCCGATCTGGTTCTCCCTATGGAGCTGATAAGCAACTCCAAGTCCAAGAGGGCTGGACCTTGCCCAAGGGCTGAGCCGCAGATCCGTGGTGGAGTGGAGATCAGCTTCGGGTGGCTTGGGTCTCAAGCCCTCAGCCCACCTAAGAGAAGAGATGGTCAAAGTCAGACCTTGGGCACAGGAACAGCCATGGGACCAATAGGACCAAGCTGTGTTTGGAGGCTCAAGAGCCGGAGCTGTCACAGCGAAAGTGGGAGTCAGAAAGCTCTCTGCACTCTTCCTAGCTCCCACCCAGCAGCCGCGACAATTCCCAGGAGCAGGGACGAAGGCAGCTGGTCCCCAGGAGATAGACAGCCCAGAAGGTATAGCAACAGCTTTTTCTTATGGGAACCCTGATCATTTTATTTGTTCAGAAAACTGGCCAGTCTTTTCATTCAACAAACCAGCCAGAAAGCGTTCTTGTCCAGTTATTGTAATCGATCTCTTTATTTGTACATGTTTGTATTTAAAATGAAATCCCTGGGAATTCAAAATAGTCCATGGCTTTGGCTGCTACCTGACAGCTTGGAAGCTCCTCACCAGAAAGGCAAAAGGAAAACCTCGCCTTGGCAAACCCGATGATGCCCAGCTATACTCAGACACGTGGGGACTAACCAGAGTTGGAACCGACTCCATGGGAAATGATGTGGGGAGTGGAGCTGTTGAATCTGAGGGGGCAAACACATGCTCCAAACCTCAGCAACTCAAACCCACTGTGGTCGAGTCGAGTGTCATGTGACTGCTGGTGACCATACATGACAAAGCAGAACTCTTCCTGTGAAGTTCTGAGGCTGTCAATCCTTACAGGGGTAGGAAGTCCCAGCTTTCTCCCACAGAGCAGCTGGTGGTTTTGGACCATAAATATTGTGGTGAGTAGCCCAACACATAAACCACTGGGACACCAGGGATCTTTAGGAAACAGGAAATCTCAGGGAAAGGCATTTCAGATTTCAGAAATATTTCCCTGCTGTAACTTGCTAAGCCCTGGAGGCTTGCTCCAACTCACCCCCCTCTTCTGCTTTCTCTCACTTGTCGTTTGACCCCGCACAGCAGACACTCAATGTGTGTTCATGGATAATGATGTCAATAATTCCAGCGAAGGACATGTCTCATTGCCTAGATGCAGACCCAGGGTCCAGTTGTGGGCTCTTCGGTAAACCACTTGACATCTTGGTACTTCTGCTTCCTCCTATGAAAAATCTGGACAATGATGGCAGCTATGGCACGGGGTTCTCATTGGACTACTCAAAGGGTAGGGATGGAATCACTTTTCCTCCAGAGCCTCAGGATGCTTCCAGGCCTACCTCAGACTGTCCATCAATCTTTTAGAAGTGCACACATTGGATGGATTAGCTTAGCTGCAGCCCAAGACAGTCAAGACAGTCAATAGACTTGCTCTGCCCCATCCTCAACAAATCACCTTTTCTTATTTCTGAATAAGAAATCAAAGCTCTACCACAAGCTCTAGTGGGGTAATGTTAAAGATTCCCCATTGAGCTGTAAACCAAAAACCTGGAGGTTTGAACCCATTTAACCACTCAGTGGGAGAAAGTTCCAGTGATCTGTTGTCTGTAAAGATTACCACCTTGAAACCTCTGTGGGGCAGGTCTGCTTTAGCACATGGGGTCTGTATGGTGGAAGATCAACTTGAAGCCCCCTAAACACATGTGACTGCAACAAGAGGTTCAAACAAGTGTGAGGATGGTGCAGGACCAGAAATATATATATATATGAAAGATCAACTAAAGTTGATTATATCCTTCAGAAGATGGTCTCTGTTGGTATTCTGCATTTCTTCTACACCATTTGAAAGGGTTTGCCCTGCCCTTCACCAGGTCACTTTCCAGAAGACCATCTTCTGAAGAATCAAATCAAATTTTGTTGCTCTTTCGTGTGTGTGTGTGAGTGTATAGGATCCATATGCAGACAAATGTGGAATGTTCTTGATTTGTGTTGAGACTCTTGGGGTAGCTGGAGGAATAAGCAAAGCCACTGTTAGCTCCCTGGCCCTCAGAATGACCCAGTGGAGGGCAGGACGAACCCTTCCAAATGCGTAAAAGGATTGGAGCCTACCAACAGAGACCATCTTCTGAAGAATATATATGCATATATATTTTTTAAGAAAATTACTTTCATGAGAAAAAAAATCTGTTTGAGAATGGCCTTAGCATTGCCACCATTCGCCTAATAAAAGACCGATGCAAGACGAATGGGCCCCTGAGTCTATGGGAGGTGATTAAGCAGTCACGCTTCTTGCCCCCAGGGAGGTCATTACCTTGAAGAATGCGGCAGCCTCTTGCAGCGCCTATTAATGGTACATATTGACTATATCTATTTTCTAAATCCCTTCCCTTAAGGACATGTTTGTTCCCCCAGGACTGGTGAGCACTGCTCTGAAAAGTCAACGTCGAAGAGGATCAAGGTCATGACCTGTGTGGGGGCTGCTGCACTGAGAGCAGGATGCCAGGGCCACACTTGACCTCCCCGTGGTTGGTGGGGAAGCCCAGTCTTTAGAGGTCAAACTTTCACAGAAGAGGAAAACATGGGTGCCAGTGACTTCAGAGGAGACCCCAGATGGGTCAAAGGGTCTGGCAGCAGCAGCAGGAACAACTTCAGAGGGCAAAAAGGGCCTTGGACGGTTAGCAGACCTGAGACAGTATGGCTGTTTGGGATCAATCCCATTCTGAAACTGGGTCCCTGGCTTTGGGTGCCAGTTTTATCCTCGATAGAATCTCTACCTTGCAGTTGCAGGGATGAAATAACATCTAAAGGGACACAAGTACCTGTGCTGTACCAGCCACAATTCCAAGCATCTTGGGGCAGTTGTGACACATGGGAAGCTGCCTGTCCAAGGTCACCCAGTGAGGAACTGGGGCAGATGCAGTCTGGACAGTGGTGGGGAATCACCACTCCAAGCGGTGTGAGCAGAACGGGACCCGGTGGAGGGTAGGACAGACCCTTCCAAACGGTGTCGAAGGAATACAGTATACTGACAGAGACCATCTTCTGAAGATCCAAATCAACTTTTGTTGCTCTTGTGTGTGTGTGTGTGTGTGTTTTGTCACTCAGGAAACCCAGGTCTGAGAATCTCACCACATTCACCGTCCCCTCCCCTTTTGGCGCCCAACACAGACAGGGATGCAGAACTTTGGGAAAACATTTGCTTCATCTCTGCTTCCATCTCCTATCTTTTCCTCTAAACGAGCTCCAGTTTTATCTACTGTAAACTTTGGGATGCTGGTGAATCATCCTTGAGCTGTATAGCATTTTGCCATTTTACAAAAACTTCAGAAATCACCCTTGGATGGGTGGTCTCCACATAAGTTCATGCAGTTATGTTTGAACAATTAAGTTTTTAAAAAGAGGTGGGGACTGAGCCCCGGTGGCATAGTGGTTGTGCGCGGGACTGCGGCCCACTGGGTTGGAGGTTCAAATCCAGCAGCAAGGCTGGGCCTCCTACCCCCACCACCAGAGGGCAGTGATGCCCCCCCTGCAAAACAAACAAACAAACAATAAATAAATAAATAAAAAGAGGTGAGTAGCCAAAGACTTGGTCAGAATCTCCTGTAAAGGTACACTAGTAGTCTGATGGTATCTTCATTGATCCCTTGAACATTTATGAAGTGCCTATTCTGTGCTAAATTAAGGAGCCCAGGGGTGTCAAGGTTCAATGTTGCTTCCAACCCACCAACGGCTCCATGGGGGAAGAATTCAATATTCCTGTAAGGCTCACAGCCCACAACCCCTCTCAAGTCCCTTCTCCTTAGCCGCCAGGGGGACTACGAGTTAGAATTGACAGGGTGGCAGTGAAGTGTGCTGAGGCACAGAACTGACAAGACACTGCCTAGACTCTGCAGGTCTCCTACCTTCTGGTGAGAAGGTGACCAAATACAATGCGGAACCAGAGTGAAAGGAGGCGACACTGGAGTCTCCCATTCACAAGAGCAGTTATAGCTGTTAGAACACCTGGTTGGACCATTTCTCTAGCTGCCAATCACAGTCCCGCAACTAGCTTAGCAGTCCTTAAAGCATCAAAAATCACTAGAAAGTCTTATAGAGGACTCATGACTATTAGGGACACTCTCAAAGAGATGACCTGGCACATACAAAGTCACAGCAATGAGCTTAAAGGGGGCAAGAAGGATGAAGCTGACATAGCACCAGGAAGGGATCCCTGTGCTGAAACCCACACAATAGCAACCAGCCACAAGATAGCCTAGAACCGCGGTTCTCACCCTGTGGGTCCCGACCCCTTCACAGGCGTCACTTAAGACCATCAGAAAACACGTGTTCCCGATGGTCTTAGGAACTGAGACACAGCTCCTCTACCCAGCTCCAGGGGGTTCCACCCACATACAGATACACTCACATGCGAGTACTTGGTGTGAAGATGGTTACCCATGCTACACCATGCTTAAGACAAAATTTCATTTGTCATTCAAAATAAACATTTCACAGTATAGAATATTTCAGAATTTTGTTTTTGCGATTCATCACCATGCTTTCATTATGTTCAATTTGTAACCATGAAAAGACATCCTGCATATCAGATATTTACATGATGATTCATAATAGTAGCAAAATGACAGTTATGAAAGTAATTTTATGGTTGAGAGGTCACCACCACAGAGGAACTGTATTAAAAGGTCACAGCATGGAAGGTAGAGAATCTTTGTCCTAGACGTTTCTTAGTTCAACTTCCATAGGCTTGACTCAATTCCTCGAATATTCATTCCTCCCACTGGCACAAGAAGCTGAGGCGGCACAGTGGGTTACATGGTGGGTTGCCAAGTATGAAGCTAGCAGTTCAAAACCACCAGCCACTCCAAGGGAGAAAAGTGAGGCTTCCTATTCTGGAAAAGGAATATCAACCCACAGGGGAGTTGGAGCCTGACCTGTGCCACAGGGTTATGTCTGAGTCAGAAATGGCTTGAAGGCACTGGCGTCTTTACCACTAGCACACAGTGCAAACACTGCACGGCAAGCCCTGAAGCTCGCCTTTTCCCCAGAATGTACTGTTGTGTCGGCCTCTGCTTTTGAGTCAGGGCCTTGGCGAGATGTGGCTTGAGACACTGATAATACACAGTCCCTGAGGCTCATGTCTAGCTGAGGGGTGAAGACTCAGCTCCCTCCTTCTTCCGTCTGAAGCTGGCCTGTGAAGAGTAGAGGGGGACCAGTGATACCCTTTGAAGGAATCTGGAGGGGCCTGTCAGTGTTCTCTTTGCTCTCTCCTCTTCAGCTGTTGTTACAACCCGCCCCCCCCCCCGCCCCCCCCATCAAAGGTCTTGACACACAGGAGTCTGCTGCCCCCAACCTCCTGGACCTGTGACTGAGCTCCTTCAGATGGGGCTTTGATCTGCACAGTTCGAGGCCTGGGAACGTGGACATAGAAGAGGACTGTTGTTCAAATGCGCTCTCCCCCACCTCCCTGGGCACCCCCACCTCCCGCCGTAGCCCACAGCACTTCATTCCTTGCAAAATATGAACCCAGTAAGCATGTTGGACACTCAGAGATGAAAACCCATGATTCCACGGCGAGTTCATAATTATTTCATAAGTAAATGGCTTCGGGAAGGCCGCGTCTGCTGCTCACCGCTGGGCGCATGTCTTTCATTAATGCATCCCGGCCTGCCCCGGGCTGGCCGAAAGCTCCACTCTCATCTTCCTCCTCCTTTCCATCACTGTCCACCACGAGGTTTTTGTGGTTCAGAAAGAGCTGCGAGGCCCACACTTCTCCGCAAGACTGATGGCTCATCGATAGCATTAGCCAGCATTACAGGGCCTCATCGGGCTAGAACGGGATCGATACAGCCAAGTAAAAAGTCCAGCCGTTGACGTGGCCATCCTCGGCCGGGCTGCCATTACAAGAAATGCGTTTTCTTAAGGAATCAGTGTCAGGGTTGTTTAGGGGCCCCACCACCAGATGTCCCGACGTTGAAGATTTATAGCTTTGTGTTTGGTTGGTCCAGCGAGGTTGGCTGCTGGGATGGGGGCAGTGGGGGGGGGGGGGGAAGGGGAATGGAAACGGAGGTTAACTATGAGATAGAATGGGGACTTGGGCCACCGTGCCTCTGAGTCCCAGCAAGCTGGACTCTCCACACTGCTGAGCGGGGTCCTCTGAGTCATGGACCCTTTGGAGGACTTAATGAGAAGGACAGCCACTGACACAGTCACCACCAAGGAGTTTTACAGCTGTCCCCTACCCACCCACGCCCCTGTCTACCCAGAATCACCCGACGCCAGAGCAGAGCTTGCTGCAGCTGCAAAGGACACTTCTCTTGGATGAAGTCAGCGACTCATCTCTGCTGGTCACAGAGGGACACCCAGTTGAGTCAGTAAAAGGAAAGTATTAGCCGACGCCTCTGAGGAGGCCAGACGCTTGGTCTTTTCTGAGATGACAAACCAAAGCCACGTTCCTGAATAGATTTGGCATCTTCCATTGAAAGAGACAGCTTCACGGCCTAAAGCCATCAAGAGAAGCCCACAAAACCCCTCGCCAAGTAAGGTTTTGCAGGCAAAGACCACTGAGTGCAGTGGTGGTGGAAAAGCCCCAGAAACTTTTGCCTGGGAGAAGGGAATGAAGCTGATTTCCTTCTGGCTGCTTGGCAGAGAACGGAGAGCAGTGTGCGGACTGGACGCTGACGGATACGTGAAATGGGAGATGGTAGAGGCGCAGGTCAGCTAGCCCGACACTCAGTAGTTCTGGATCTACTGGGAAGTAGAACCGAAAAGATTTTTGTATCGAGTGGAGGAGCAGCTCTTGAGTGGTGAACACAGTAAACATGTTTACCTGCTCACCAAAAGGTTGGGGTTCAAGTTCCCCCAGAGGCACTGCAGAAGCAAGGCTTGCCCACAATTTCCCCCAAACCATGGAGCACCCTTCCACCCATACCCACACCCACTGGTCTGGTGCACAATTGTACTCTTCTCCACCTAGTGGTGTCGTGAGTCACAGCCCATGGGACAGCAACTGCTTTCTGGTTCTGGAGTGGAGGAGGCGAGTGAAGGATGCAGCCAGCATCCTTGTTTGGGTATTGGCCATGGCACCTGCATAGTTACTCATTCCACTGCCTCAGAGAGAGTCGGGAGAAGAAGCAGGTTTGGGCACGTGAGGGAGAATGCTTACTTTAAGATTCCTATGAGTACCTGGGGGAAGAAGAGAAGAAGTGGGTGTATATTCAAGTCTGGAGTTTAGGAAGCATTACAGGCTGAAGAGCTCAGTGTGGAAGTCTTCTGCATCTGGATGACGATGGTAGTTGATACCAGGTGCCTGGATGAAATAACTGCTGCAGAGAGGTGCCCAATGACTCTGCTTGGAAGGGGTCCAGCATCTGGAGGGCAGTCAGAGAGAGAGGGCCCAGCAGCAAAGATGGCGAGGTTGGTTGGTGAGGCCAGTCAGAGTCAGAATAATGAGTTGTGAAGAAATGTCGCAGGGAAATGGATTCTTCCTGGAGGTGGAAGGAGTTGCCTATGAACTTTGAAGATCAAGATCATTGTAGCAGCTGGGTGGCACAGGGGCAAAAGCATGAGCAGAACTTTGTCAGGAAATAAGAACTGTGTCGGAAATAAGAGAGGCCAGCAGGGAGAAACAGTGCGAGGAACATGGTTGGGTTTGATCGAGAAATGGCAAGATGCCACCTCCTCCCAGATGGTCTTATACATGACCAGCATGGGGAGGAGTGTTAAGAGCTGACGCTATATTTTGAAGACCTATGATTGTCCATCCTGCAGTCATCTTGGTCAAAAACTATACTGTTTTCACTCCTGAAAGGGATGCTGCTGTATTCTTTTCGGGGGAAGGAGGCTTATGGAACAAAGTACCTGGGGAAATAGACACCCATCAAGGGAGAGAGCACCTGAATGGGGAGTTGTCTGTGCCCAGGGAGGTAGAAGCTCTAGAAGGGGGGGGGGGGTAAAAGAGAGGTCACTGCACCAGGGTGGCCTGGAAAGTAAGGGAAAGGCACCTAAAGGAATGGCCTTTGGAAAGAAGGATCGAAGGTGGGAAGCAAGGATAGCAGCCTCTTCTGTGGGTACTGATGTTAGACCAGCTGGGAACCATGTTAAGTGCTTTTCAGAGACTATTGCTTGTAATCCCTGGAACAACTTGATATCCCCCGACGTTTCTGTCACAGACCTGCCTGCCTCCAAAAATTTAGCCATCTGCTCCCCCAGCTTCCCAGAGGAGCAGTGGCTGGAGTGAGTGAACCATGAAAGGCAAGGAAGGCCCAAAGGATGCAGAGGATCATTGGAGCTGGGAGGCCCGGAACTCGGGCACCTAATTGTACAACAAGATGCGGTCACAGCCACCTTCCCACCCCAAGATGTCGTATGCAGCAGAACTGCAAATAAACTCCAGGCAGGACTTAGAGTCAATGAAGAGTCAAACAAAACAAAAAGGGCACTCCCTGATGATTTGCAAAAGTAACTTATGTCGCCTTATCACTTAAGCTGCCATGTTTGTCCACCTGCGCTGACCCTCGTGCAGCCTTCCTCTCTTTTTGAAGGCAAGTCTAGTGATCATTTGTCAAGAGTTCATTTGGACGTGTGACCAGCCTGTGTGGGTCAGAGGAGAGCTGGGACCCGCAGAACTCTCAAAGGATCCTCGGGGTGCACTTGAGCCTCCGATGTTGATGTTGGGGTCACAGCCCAGAGCATCACCGTTTGCCTCCACCCCACCCCAGGGCTTCACGGCGATCCGGGATAAAAGGAGATGGGCCCAATGTCTGACTTCCGGGTGGAAGGTGGGTAGAAGAAAGAGAGTAGCTAATGCTTCAAAAATGAGCACAAGGCTGGCGGTAATTTTGACAAAAAACATTAATGGATTCTAGAGCTTATTGGAATTGTTTTTGAGTTGGAGCCTGTTATTGTAGAATGGGTAGATGAGAATGGATAGGGGAGAACCACTAGAATTTTTAGAAAGCGTTTCTGTCAGATATCAAAATGTATTTGAAATGTAGAGCTAGTAGAAGAGAACAATGACAAGTTCACAAGAACTCCACTGCTTTCTCATTAATAACTGTTCACAGAGAGCCTAGAGCAGTGTTCTCAAACTTCCTAATGCCGCCACCCTTTCATATAGTTCCTCATGTGGTGGTGACTCCCACCATAAAATTACTTGTGTTGCTACTTTGTGACTGTCATTTTGCTACTGTTATGAATTTGCTAGTTATGAATCGTCATGATATCCAGGATGTCTTTTCACTGTTACAAATTGAACATAATGAAAGCATAGTGATGAATCACAAAAACAATATGTAATTCTATATTATGACATATCTATTTCTAATGACAGATCAATGAAATTTTGTCTTGAAGCACAGTGTAGCATAGATAATAGTATTCATGCTGGGTACTCATATGTGGGCGGACCTGCCTGGAGCTGGATAGAGAAGCAGTGTCTCAGTTGCTAAGATCATCAGAAATATGTGCTTTCTGATGGTCTTAGGCAACCCTGTGAAAGGAATCGAGACTCACAGGTTGAGAATGGCTGCTTTAGATGGTGTTTCTGAGACTGTACATCTCCAGAGGTGCAGAGAGCCTCCTGTTTCTCCGAAGGAGTGGCTAATAGGTTTGAACCACTAACCTTGCTGTTAGCAGCTCAAGGTCTAACCCACAGTGCCACTTGGAGTCCCTCCCCACTTAAACATACTTACATTTATGGATGATTAAAGACCACACACCAGTCCAATCAATATACTAAGAAATAAAACTGAAAAGTTATACTGAAAAGATTTTGAAAGATTGTTAATATTCAATGCTGAAATTATGGGGCACTTAGCACCTATGATGAGAACTCAGAATGGTATACACTTATTGTGGTTTTCATTCTTAGGTGCTGTCTAACACATACGTTCAAATCAAGGCTATGATTAGCTCATAACCAGCAATGACCATCTCTCTTCCTTGGCTTCTTCTGTATTGGGCTTGAATTTCTAGCTGTTCCTTGTCAAAGCACTGCTGCAATCCTTTCAAAAATTATCTTCAGCAAAATCCAAAAGGGCTTCATCTTTAAAGAGTTGGAAAAGCTAATCGCCATCTACATATGGAATGGAAAGACTCTCAGTGTAAGCAGAGTAATACTGAAGGAGAAGAACAAAGTAACTGCTTTTTGACAAGGGGTCAACACATACACGGAGAAGAGATCATGTCTTCAACAAATACTGGTGGCCAAAGTGGATTTCTACTTGCAGAAAAATGAAACAGGACCCATACCTCACTCCACCTACAAAAAAGTTGGATTAAAACCGAACAGTAAGATCCAGAACTATAAAGATCATCCATGAAATAATAGGGATAAACTTAGGGGTCTTAATACATGACACAATCTATACCATTAACTAATGAAAACCACAGTGACATTAGAAGACAAATTAGATGATTGAGCTCTACTAAAAACAAGACACACACATCAAAAGATTTCATTGAATGAGTAAAATGAGAACACAGAGAAAAAAATGTTGCCAAGCTAAGAGCATATCTGACTGATCTCTCGAATCTCAAGAAAACTCAACACCTCCACGAAAGAGGACAAACAATCCAATTTTAAAAAGGAAAGGGAATAAGCAGACACTTTACCAAAGAAGACATTCAGATAGCCAATAAACACATGTAGATATGGTCATCTGAGAGAGGCAAATCAAATAATGATGAACTGTCACCTCAAACCAGCATGTGGAGCAAAGTTTACAAAAAAGGATTCTGAGAAGGGTATGGATTTATTAGAATCTTCATACCCTGCTGGTGGGATCGTGGTGGGACTGTAAAACAGTACAACCACTGTGAAAAGCAGTCTGATGCTTCCTCCCAGGGTTGGGAATAGAAACACCATATGACTCAGCAAATCCATCTACTTGTTACATGGCCTAGACAAAGAGCCCTAGCACTAACCAATATCTGCACAGCCATGATCATAGCAGCACTGTTCACAAAAGATGAAAGCAATCTCAATGGGAGGATAGATAAATAAACTTTGGGACATATGCACAAACATTAAAGAAGAAAGAGATCTCAGTAAAATACCCCTTTCAATGGATGTAATCAGAGGAAATTCATTTGAGTGAAATTAGTCAATCAAAAAAGGACAAATATTGTCTGAGACTGCTGTTATTAATTCTTTTTTTTAACTTCTGTGCCATAAACTTGGAAGGCATCTGCTTGACCAATTGCCTGGAAGAGATCCATATTTTCACCAATTCCAAGGAAAGGCAACCCAAGCAAATGCTCAAACTATGGAACAATATAATTGACATCCCAGGCAAGTAAAATACTGCTTAAGCTCATCAAACCAGGGTTGCAGTAATACATTATCAGAGAGTTGCCAGAAGCTCAGGCTGGATCCAGAAGAGGACATGGAATAAGGCGTATCATTGCTGATGTCAGATGAACCTTGGCTCAAACTAGAGAATACCAGAAAGATGTTTACTTGTGCTTTACTGACTATGCCAAGGCATTTGGCTGTATGGATCGTAATAAACTATGGATAACCTTGAGATGAATGGAAATTCCAGAACACTTCATGGTGCTCATGAGGAACTTGTACATGGATCAAGAGGCAGTTGTGAGAACAGAAAAAGAGAACACTGGTTTAAATCAGGAAAGACGTGCACCAGTGTTGTGAGCTCTCACCATACTTGTTCACGATCTTTGCTGAGGAAATAATCATAGAAGCTGGATTATGTGAAGAAGGCTATGGCATCCGGATGGAGGAATGTGTATGAACAACCTGCAAAATGCAGATGACACAGTCTTGCTTATTGGAAGTGAAGAGGGCTTGAAGCACTTGCTGCTGAAGATCAAGGATTGCAGCCTTCAGTGCGGGTTATGACTCAGTGTAAAAAAAAAATATCCAAATGCTCACGCTGGCCTGTAGGAAACCTCATGATCAACGGAGAAAAGGCTGAAGTTGTCAAGGGTTTTGTCTTATGCTTGTCCAATTCCTTCTGTGCAGCTGGCGTGTCTTTCTTCACTATCATATGCTCCCCCCTGAAATGGTTGAATGTCAATCATTTTGGTTGGAAGCAGCAGTCAAGAGGTCAAAGGACGAGTTGCATTACGTAAATGTGTCGCGCAAAACCTCTTTAGAATGCTGAAAAGCCAGGTTATTACCTTTGAGGACTCAGGGGTGCCTGAACCAAGCCATGGTATTTTCCATGGCCTCATATGCATGTAAAGTTGGACCTTGAAGAAAGGAAGACTGTGGAGGAGACTGGAGATGCTGGAGAAGACTACTGAAAGTCCCATGAACCGCCAAAAGGACAAACAAATCTGTCTTGGAAGAAGCAGCATCAGAGTGTTCGTTAGAGGCAAGCGTGGCAAGATGGTGTCTTATCGCCTGTGGACATTGTCACATTGTCAGGAGAGACCCATTTCTCAAGAAGGACCTCATGCTGGATACAGTGAAGGGGCGGCAGAAAAGAAGACCCTCAAGGAGATGGATCGACACCATGGCTGCAGGAATGGGCTCAGGCATAGGAGCCACTGTGAATGTGGCGCAGGGCTGGGAAGTGTTTCCTCTGTGATCCCAAGGGTTCCTAGGGGTCATAAGGACTTGATGGCCTTGAACAACAACACCACCCCAGAGGAAATAGACTTTGATTGATGGGAGGAGGGGGAGGAGAAAGAGGGGAGTGGAAACAATAGACTGGAGAGGAGATGAATGGGAAGATAAGACTTAACAAAAGGGAGATGAGGGGAAATTATTGAAAGAGAGCAAACCTTTGAGGGGGTTAATAAACGGAACACCCAAGTGATGACCTAATCTGTAAACTCTTACCTAATTCACAATAAAAAAATATTGTGGAAAAGTGGAGTTAAAAGATGATCAAATTTTTCCACAACTCTTTCAAGGCCCCTCCATATTCCTTTTGCACAATATTAATAATCATTTGCTAATTTCTGCATTCTGTTGGAGTCTATTTCTTTGGACTAAGCACAAATATCTCTTCTACTAAACTGACCAAGTAGCAGTCTTCTAAATTTTGCAGCATCGATGATTGAGCGCTTCCGGGATGGCATCCATTTGTTGAAAGAGCTCGGTTGGTGCTCTTGCCTGTCCTCAGAGCCATGTTCTTCACCAGTTCCTTCTGTGCACCTGGCATGTCTTCCTTCCCTGTCATCCTGTCATCTGCTCCCTCCTGAAATGGTTCAATGTCAATCCTTTTTGATCCAGTGACTCTGTTTTCCTTTCATATTCTTTTGGTGCTTCTTGTGTTAGCCAATGCAAGTTGTAGATAGGTGCTAAGTATTTAAGCATGTGGTATAAACTGTTATCACACTTACCTATCAGTTCCAGTGCACAAAAGGACCTCAGAAGAAAGGCCTGGGAACCTACTTCCCCAAAATCCAGCCATTAAAAACTGTGTGGAGCACAGTTGATACCCATGAGAACCCCCTAGGCTGGAATCAACTTTACAGAAGATGGTAGGTTTCTAGCATCCTGGGTCTCATCAATTATTACTAAAATTTATTCTATGAAAAGAGTCAGGCAGGTGGATTAATATTGATGCATTAGTCCGGGTAGACTAGAGAAACAAATACAGAGACACACATATGGATATAAGGAAAAGGTTTATATACAAGAGGAGTGGGACGTGAAGAAAGCATCCCAGCCCAGTCTAGTTCAAAGTCATAAGTTTGATATTAGCCCATAATCCCAATATCAGTCTATAAAGTCTCCTTCCAACTCACGAAGCCACAGGTCAGTCGGTGCAGAGTCTCGGCGCCAGCAGGGGTCTCCCCATGGCTTCTTGTTTCTAGGACTCAGGGTCCAGTGGTGGTAGAAGCAACTCAGCACTGGCAGGGGTCTCCAGGTGGCCTCTCCAACTTCAGAGGTCTGGCTCCATCAGGGCAAGGCCATGGGGCTTTTCCTCCGGCTGTTGCAGCTCTTCTGACACTGCCATCTTGACTTGTCCCTACCTTATCATCTCTGAGACTAACTCCCAACCGGGGAGATAGCTTCTCATCCCCATGAGGGAAATATCGCAAGATTTCCCAGAAGTCTCTGAAGAAAGCCATGCCCACACAGAGGCCTAATGGGTTACTCAATGGCTAGCTCCAGATTAATAGGCTAGACTCCACGCCTACATCTCAATCATGAAATTGACATAAGCACATGACCGCCACAATTGACATGAAAAACTCTTCCTCTGTGATTGTTAATATTAACACAAAAATTGGGAATGATCCAAATTCTAGAGATAGAAGATGTTTAAATAAGCTATGGATTGCCACATGGCTTCTGTTTAAAATGAGTTAAATCTCTAAGCATCAACATTAAAGAAAGTGTTATAAGATCACGGGTTATAAGAAAATATGTGTGGTGCAATGCTAGTTTTACTATTTTCTCTATGCATAAAACAATCTAGAAGAATAGAAACTAACAGTGGCTTTTGTCTGAAGAATGAAGGTTATCAAGAACGACCTTCCTCTCTACTTTACATGGTCATCAATTATTTCTATTTTTGCATTGTGCAAATATTATTTTTATAGTCATAAAAATCAATAATTCTATGTGAAAAAAAATCAGCTCAGTAAATTATGTAGTAGAGTTTGTGGATACTTTTAAAGTTAGATTGTCGGCTGAGCCCCGGTAGCGTAGTGGTTGTGCGTGGGACTGCGGCCCACTGGGATGGAGGTTCAATTCCGGCTCCCAGGAGCAAAGACTGGGCCTCCTACTCCCACTACCTGAGGGCAGTGATGCCTAAAAAAAAAAAAAAATTAAATAAATTAAAGTTAGATTGTCACTAACTGAAATAAATTCTAGTTGAATTAGTGTTGAGTACAAAAATTCTCTATGAAAGTTGGAAGCTCGTAAAGACTGAATAATCTCTGGAGTGCAAAGAATTTTCTAAGCATATGATCCACTAAGAAACTAACTTTACAAACAATAACTGGATTTAATTATTAACCAAAAATTTGGAACCACTGAGGGAAGCCTTTCACCACTATGATAATGGTTGTGACCATTGACACATGAAAAGCTCCCAAAATTATTAAGAGAAACAACATGAACCCAATTTTCAAATGAATAAATAATACAAACTGTAAAAGAGGAGATATAAATAGCTAATATCTTACCTCATCATTTACCAAAAGATATTTACCAAAAGATAAAAGGACAAAACACAGCAAGGAAACACTTTAATGTGTTTTTCTTACTATTGTATGGTCTAAGATTTAGCTACAATAATAATCAGTTTGGGGGAACTTAAGCCTAGCATTCTGCACATACTGTGGTTGCAAATGTAAATTCTTTCTTTCTTCTTGAAAGCAATGTGGAAAGATAGACCTCTTTTAAGATATACATATCTTAGTTTCAATCCAGAACCATGTCCTAGGGAAATAAGGAAAAGGCATAACAAAATTTCATGTAAAAAAAATCTTCATCATAATTTGTTACAACATAAAAACGACAAAGATAACTTAAATCTCCACTAGAGAGGCAGCTCAATAAATTACTACATAAGAATACAATGGAGTATTTCTTGCATGCTTCATCCACCAATCTCATAGTTTGGAGTAAATGTGAAAACTTTTGTTTTCTTTATATTGAGGTGTAATCTACTCTGTAGGCCACCCACCACCTTTGGTCTATATCAGCGAGTGCTTCAAGTCCTCTTCACTTTCAGCAAATAAGGTTGTGTCACCTGCATACAAGTACAGCCCTGGTAGTGTAGTGGTGAAGTGTGGGGCTTTAACACGTAAAGCTGGCAGTTTGAAACCACCGGCAGTTTCATGAGAGAAAGACTGGACTTTCTATTCCCATAGAGGGATAGTCTTGGAAACTCACAGGTGGGACAATATGAATCAGCTTTGACTATACAGGAGTGACTTCGGTTTGGGTTTGGTATCTGCGTACAGCAGTCTTTTAGTAAGTCTTTCTCCAATCCTAATGTTCTTCTGCTTACACTCCAGCTTCTTGGATCATTTGCTCAGCACACAGACTTCCTAGGGTAGGCTCAAATGAAATAAGATAACCCTGACACAACCTTTTCTGAATTTCAAACCACGAACCGTCTCCTTGTTCTGTTCAAACAATTGTGTCTTGGTCTGTGTACACGTTTTGCAGTAACAGAATGAAATATTCTGGAATTCCCATCCTGTGCAATGCTATCCATAATTTGTTCTGATGCACACAGCTGCATGTTTTTGGTTCTTCAACAAAACACAAGTCAACATCTTCCTGCTAGTCTCTGATTCTAGTTAACCTCCATCTGACATCAGCAATGATTTCACTTGTTGCAGATCTTCTGAATCTGATTTGAATTTCTGGAAGCTCCTTTGTCCAAGTCCTGCTGCAACAATTTTTAATTATCTTTGGGAGATTTTTACTTGTGTGTCAGATTCATGAAATTGTTTGACATTTTATGCTGGGTCACTTTTATACTGAAATAGATACAAATATTGTTCCCTTCTAGTAATTTGGTCATAGAGGAGTGAGTGCTTTCAATATGATATCCATTTGTTGAAACATCTCAATTGGTACTCTGTCCATCTCTGTAGCCTTATTTATCACTAATGTCTTCAGTACCTCTTGATCTGATTCTTGGAATAGGTGAACAATTCTTTTTGTTACAGTTATGCTGTGTATTCCTTCCACCTTCTTTTGATACATCCTGCATCATTCAATATCATACCAATGGAATCCTTCAATGGTACAACTTGAGGCTGGTATTTTCCTCAGTTTCTTTCGGTTTGAGAAAAGCTGAGTAAGTTCTTCCCTTTTTGGTTTTTTAATTCAAGATCTTTGAACATTTCATTATAAAATTTCTATCTTCTTGAGCTGTCCTTTGAATCTTCTGTTCAACTACTTCACTTTATAATTTTCCCCACTAGGTTTAGTTACTATATGTTCAAGAGCTGGTTTCAGAGTCTTTTCTGACAATCAACTTGGCCTGTTCTCCCTTCCCTTTCTTTTTAAGGACCTTTGATTTCTTGTGTAGGATCTTGATGTCATATTGCAATCTATTCTTAGATGGTCTCTTAAGTCAGGTTATATTCAAGGTCTTATTTTGGCTCTCGTAAAATTGATTTGATTTTCTTCAGCTTCAGCTTGAACTTGCATATGATCATGTGATTTTTCTGCCCTGCATTCAGCTGCTAGTCTTTTGCTGACTGATGATATTCTGTTTCTCCATCATCTCAATTCACAGATGTAGTCCAGATGTTGTCTATTTGATTCCTATGTATTCCATGCAGAAAGTTCCACATGTATAGTTACTGTTTATATTGTTGAACAAAGGCATTTGCAATGAAAAAGTAGTTGGTATTGCAAAACTATATCATGTGTTTCCATGTATCCTTTCTCTGACCAAGACCTTATTTTCCAACTGCAGATCATTCTGCTTTTCCATTTTTTGAACTCCAATTTGTAGTAACTATTGGTGTGCTTTGAATAAATATTTAATTAACTTTTAACTATAGAAATTAGTAAAAAATAGGGCTGAGCCCCAGTGGCGTAGTGGTTGTGCGCGGGACTGCAGCCCACTGGGATGGAGGTTCGATTCCAGCTCCACGGAGCAAAGGCTGGGCCTCCTCCTCCCACCACCTGAGGGCAGTGATGCCAAAAAAAAAAAAAGAAATGAGTAAAAATCAATCATTTCTTCATGTTGGTATTACTGATTGGTACACAAATTTGAAGGATGATTGTATTAACTGATTTTTTAGGTACCCATATATTATCCTACTACTTACTGATAGAGTAGAACTTTATGACAGAACTTGAAATGTTCTTTCTGATGATGAAGTTACACTGTTTATCTTAAATTTGTCATCCCTGGCATAGTAGATTATATGATGATGGGATTCAAAGTGGTCAATACCAGTCAATTTCAGTTAGAGTCTACAGTAGATCTTTATGCATTCCATTTTGTTTTTAATGATATCTATTCCTTCTAGAGTCACCCTTCATGCATTTTATATTCTGAAGATGAATGGATATTTGGAGCTGTTGCTTCTCATTCTGTCATATCATATCAGCAAAGGAAGGTTCCCAAAGCTTAGCTCCATCCCCATCACTAAAGACAGCTCTACCTTGAGGAGGCAGCACTTCCTTGGTTGTATCTTGAGTATCTTCCGATCTTGAGTGGCTCCTCTTATGGCACTAAATCAGACAATGTTCTGCTGCTCTCCATAGGTTTTCATGGAATTTATCTTTTTTTAGAAGTAGCTTTCCAGGTCCTTAGACTGAAAGCCCTGCTGAAACCTGTCCACCATTGGGAGTCTGCTCACAGTGGAAACATCGGTGGCATAGCTTCCAGTATCACAGCAACAAGGAAACAACCACTGTAGGACACACTTCCTGCTGGTGGGAGGGTAAAGATACCATCTCATGAACAGTGTGTTCAAGAGGAGCGATCTTCCCCCTACAAGGTCTTCATGACCACACATGATATGATTAATTTCCATTCTTGTCTTACAATCATGGTCTTTTCCCGAGGTCCTTTTCCTTTCCCAAGGGAAAAATTTCATCAGGGCAACCAAGAATCTCAAAACAGAAGCCGTTAGCTGTGGTAGAAGACCTCACGGGGTGGGGGACAACGCAAAATGCACGTTCAGAATGAGAAATTCCCCCCAAAATAATTCTATTGTTTCTTATTTCTGCATTTTTGATCATTTAATGCTGAGAGAGAGAAAAGAGGAGAGTTGAGTTGAGGAGAGAGAATAAAAGAAGCACTCATCAAGAGTTTTTGACTTTTGTCGTGAGAAGATTAAACAACTCAGGCACCTGCGAGGCTCCTCCCCGCTCCCACCAGCAGGATTTTCATGCGGAACAATTTTTTCTTCAGATTCTAGTCCCCACCTCTGCAAGCAATAATCTCACAAGCACGTTTACAGTCACTCTGTAACTTTGAGTAATCATGAGCAGGCTCTTTGTTCCCAGACATCTTCCCAGAAAGATTCTGAAGTAGTAACCTTAAGAAACAACTTTTACTGCCTCGGGGTGCAACAACTTTTCATCTTAGAATTAAAAAAAGAGTTAGTGACTTAAAGACTCTCAAATATCGATACCTTTTCTTGACTAACTAAGTTGTTTGCTGTATTTTAAATGACTATATATATCTTGAACCATACTGACTGAGGAGAGTCTTGCCTGTAAAGTGTTGTCAGACTATTTAACAATCTACAAACACTTCACGGATTGCTCAGAGCAGAGCCCAGGACCAGACACCCATATAGTCATACAGGTCCATCCAAGATGACTTTAAGTTTTACTTCCACCTACCTTCTGGGCCACAGAGTCTCTCTTTGACCCCCTTCTCTAAGGCTTAAATATGATGCCTCCAGTAGAACCTTGGACCACGACGCTAATCCATTCCAGAAGGAGCATCCAGATGTAATGTGGTCAAGTTCCAAATCAAACTTTCCCATATGAAATAACTGAAAATGGCCTATTCTTGACCACCAAGTTTTTACCCTAGCCTTGTCTTTTTATACAAAACATTACACAGAAACTTCAAAGTGAATAAGTTTAGAGTTAAATAGTATAATTTAAATAATAAACGTAACATTAAAAAATTTTAATAACTACAGTCTGGCCCCTACCTTGAGAGTGATGAGGATCTGGATCTGTGGACATGGATGTGGAAAGGAGGTGTGGAGAAAGAGTCATTGTTTGGAAGGGGAAAGGCTCTTCGATAAAATCAACTGGTAGATTCTTTTCAGGAGTCTTTCCCCTTCTTTTCCTTTTTTCACTAGTACCTGGCTGGTTTTCTCTTTAAAAAAATAAAATCTGCTTAATGTGGTCTGCTGTTGGCATTTCCTTAACTGTTTTCTAAAAGGGTTTACTAATTTATCAACAATATTGATAACATGGTTAATCAGGTCCTTCTCATGATAATTCTTTTCAAAAAACTCTCTCTTAGGACTCAAGCATTTTAATCTAAAAACAATACAAAAAGCCACATAGAAAACCAAAAACCTAAGAAAATGATAACAAAATGCTTGGGACACAGCCGCAAAAGGTTTAAAAAAACGCACATTAACAATGCCAATGGGTTGAGCTCCGGTGGCATAAGTAGTTGAGTGCGGGACTGCGGCCCGCAGGCTTGGCAGTTCAAATCCAGTGGCAGTTCTCAGGAGCAGTGCTGGGTAGCTCCCAGGACCACCAGAGGGCAGTGATGACCCCCCAAAACAAAACAAAAACAAAAACCAATGCCAATGAACACTCAGCAACTGAAACACAAATTGCTTTTGTAAATAAAAATGCCATACATTGGGCCAGATTCCGATGTTTTGTTTGAGCTCTGATGCTAAATGTTCTCAATTTCACATCAAAATCCCAAATCTGATTATGTCGAGCACTGATGCAGTTGAGTACTGGGGTTCTACTGTATTAGCAAATTAAGATTCTTTGACATTCATGAAAAAGGACCGCTGTCCTTTCAGAGATTTTGCTACCTAGAAATTTCCTATCTTCACTTTCTGACAAGGTCTTTGGAAAGATTGTCTAGGCAGGAGAGGACAGGGTTCTCCGCCCCAGACAATTGGAGACTCACTAAAGGAGAAAGTGCCAGTACCATAGAGGAGACTGGGTCCAGGGGGTCTAGATTTTCATTGTAGCATAGGGCCTACCAACCCAGGATATGAACTTCTTTCCTGAGGTCTCCACCCTCATGTGTAAAATGATTGAAATGCTTCTGTCTGCAATGCACTGGTCCCTCCCAGGCTGAAAGCCTCCTCTCATCCTGGGGTGATCCAGAGAGGCAGCCCCGATTCTCTGTGGAAACTGCTGTCAGGGTGCTGATGAGCTCAGAGCTACTGCTGTTGATGTGCATCGGAGGGGCCCCAAACACTACGAAGAGGAGTCAGGGCAGAGCTTGGACAGGCTGTAACACCTGAACCACGGTCTGCAGGCAGCCAGTGGAAGCTGGGCCAGGGAGGCATAGAAAGATCTATGCAGAGGGAAGGAGCCTCCTCGGAGAGTACAGGGGAGCAGCCAAGAGTTTGAGGGAGTCAGAGAACTTAGAGAAGGTCGAAGCGGCTTAAACCCAGAGCACCAAGTGCAAAATGGTCATCTCTTCCATTTTGTCAATCCTGGTAAAGAGTGTTCTACTAGATCCTAAGTGGTGTCCACTGAAACCGTGTTCAGAGGGGGAGTGACAATGACAAGGTTTGCTTTTTAAAAACATTGGACTGATAACAATAGGGTCAGAGAAATCAAATAAGGGCTGAGAAGGACAACCCAAGAGGGTCCGACTCAGGACTCAGCCATTCTGGCCAAGAGCACTGTCCACCACCCCTAAAGGAGCAGAGAATCACATGTGTGGACAGTGTCTTTAGTTCCTTATGGCCATCCTTGATGCAGTTTAATCTCTCAACCGGTCCTCTGGAGTGTCCACCATCCTTTGGTTGTCTGAAAGGACGCCTGGTGGCATAGTGAGTTAGCCGTTGGCCTACTAACTGCAAATCCAGCGGTTCAAATCCAGTAATCAATCTAAGGGTAAAAGTGGAGGTTTTCACTCCCATCCAGATTCGGAGCCTTGGAAGCCCACAGAGGCAGGCCCACTCTGTTCGACAGGGTCACTGGGGATTGAAATCATCTTGATGGCAGTGGGGTGGGTTTTTTAGCTTTGGCAATTGGATATTGAGGAACCTCTTTGGGTTTTTGTTAAGAAAATTGAAAGATGTTTGGAGAGGAGGGGAAATCCATGTTTACTTCCTGGAGTTACAATGAGTCAGGTGTTAGATTTTATGTCAAGTTGTGTGGGCCTGGTTTCTCCTATGATCTGATCTAACAAAGGGCAGTCAACTCCATGGTGGGATCTTCCATGATGCAGCCAAGCAGCTTTGGGGAACATAGGCCTCCTTAATCTGGTCATAGGAGCTTTGGTGGCATCGGGTTCTGCACTGGGCTGCTAATCCAAAGGTCAACAGTTTTGAAAGCCCAGCAGCTCTGTGGGAGAAAGTAGAGGTTTTCTACTCCTAAGGGAGTGACAGTCTCAGAAATGAACAGGGGCGGTTCTATTGTCTCAAGGGTCTCCATGTGCTAGAATGGGCTCATACTCACTTGGGTATGGATTGGTTCTTCTGCTCACAGCCTGATACGATCGAGAGACGTGTCCTTCAGGATGTGGCCTACTCTTAATACAAATTGATAGCACTTCAACCACCGGATCTGGGTCCTGTATATGATTTACCAACTTCGTGTTACCTCTCCTGCCAGTTCCAGGAGCCCTCAGTGGGCTGGCAACCTTGGATGCATTCGGCCCAAATCAGATTCCTTCACCTCGGTGTCATCCACCAGCCTGTGGTCTTTCTGCTTCATCTTCCTGCTCCCCATTTGTCAGCTCCTGGGGCTACCGGAGTCAGGAGGAGCCTACAGCTTCCATCTGACCCCTGAACTTAACCATGTGAGCCATTTTTTGATCTAAATCTTTCTATAGACCTACATACAATGTCACTGGCTTTGCTTCTCTGGAGGATTCAGGTTAATATAGGCTCTATTGTGCTTCCATAGCTAATTTTCCTAAGTAACTTGCTAGACCTTTCTCCTGGGTCTTAGTCTGGTAGCCCTACTGAACCTGCCCACCAAGGGAGACTCTGCTGGTATTTGAAATCCTGGGGGTATAACTTCTCGCATCATAGCAACGCACAAACCAACACAGGAGGATGCACAGACAGGTGGATCCAGACAAACTGATGATTGCAAAGATGGCACAGAACTTGGCGACATTTCCAGCTGTTGTTCACAGATCCCTGGCGGTCAAAGCTAATTCAAGGGCAACTAACAACACTCTTCATTCCCACCACTCCTCCAGGTCACTCAGTGTCTTCTGTTCCCTCTGTAGGCACAGGCTAAAGGGGACAATGCCCATTAATCTGGAAGCCATGCCCTCCCCCATCGACCAAGCATGCCAACCACCCAGACAGCCTGTCTGCATGTGCCCACAATGGAGGCCTGGGTGGAGTCTACTCCCCACCCCCCACCAGCACACAGGGCCATTGGGGCCCAGGGAGCCTCCCTGGGGCCTGGTGTGTGTGAGACCTGCATCTCTGAGAAATAAGAACTACTGGCCCAACCCTTTTGGACCCCAGGAACCTGAAATACAGGGACCCAAGCAGTGTGACTTTAAGACCACCCACGCTTAAGCCTGGCACCACTGGCTCGGAAGAAGCTATAGAGTCAACGCAGAAGAATTCCCTGCTGAGCCTCCCATGAGAGGAGAGAATTGGCTTTCAATGAAAAACCCTTAGCCTTCTTGCCCACTTCCTGTAGGGTTTCAGGAAATCTTTCCTAAATCTTTCAGGATCTCCTCCTGGGTTTGGTAGGGAGGCCTGAGAGCACTATGGGATGAAGCATTGGATTGCTAACAGCAGGGTCATCGGTTGAAACTCTCCCACCACCAGCTGCTCCGCCAGGGAATGAGTTGAGGCCCTCTGCTTCAGTAAAGCTCTACAGTTTCGGAAGCCCTACCTAGGCCCCCTATAAATTGGACTCAGCTCCACGGCTCTTGGGCATTTGGCTGGGTCTGGTTAGAACTCCTGAACCTTCTGTGCGTCCCATCATTCCTGCTGGAGACAGGAAGTAGAACACTTTGCATCATCTCACGCCCAAGGCGCTTGCACGAGGACCATTGGCATAGTCCTGTGTCTCCTCTGAGAAACCGTGTGCAGGGGAGCGAAGAACGGGTCCCCCTCCGTCCGAGGGCCATTGGCCTGGTGCGGGTGGACAGCTGGATAGCAAGCTTTGCCAGGCCAGGATTTGCATTTACGCTCAGATCAGGGCCTGAGCAAGACCCCCGCTCTGAGCATCTCCTCCTTGCAGAGAAGCTGTGGCACCAGGAGGGGCGGGACGAGCTGGCGGCCCCTCTTTTCTCGGAGACCCGGAGGCCCGCAGTTGAACCTGGGCCCTTCCCGGGGTGGCCTGGTGTTAATTATGATGCAATCCCCCAGCGGCTGCAGCCTCAGCAACAATTCCAGGAGTCAGGGTCCCTGCGCAAGGCCATTACCACTAAACATGTTTTAATCCATAATTGTACGAGATTTATTTAATTTAGGGGCTTTATTTATAGTTCGATCGGAATTGTAATGTATTCTCGGCGCTCCGCATTGGGATCTGTCAATTTTTACGGCGTCTTTTAATTGTGTTCTTCCAGGCCAGGTGCCGCCGTTTCCCAAAGCTGGCTGAGCAGGGCAGGCAGACCTCCCTTAAAGGATAGAGGGGGGCGGGGTGGGGGGGTGGCCTCACACTGACATGCCCTTCTGCCACGCTGAGGTCAGAGACCCTGAAGAAGGCCCTTCATCCTTTGAGAGTCTAGTTTGCCTCATGGAATCCCGATCCCCACCAGCCCGGAACCCACCCCACCCCCCACCCCCACCTTCTGGACCTGCGGCTGCCCGGCTTCTTGTGCTGACAAGACGTTTCTGAACGTCTCTCCAGTCACGCATGTCCGTCTCTTTGTTCACGCCTTGGTTCCTGTAGCGCACATTTATTTGAGCACCGGCGGTCGGTATCAGCAGGGCAGCGACGGCTTTCCATGCCACGGATCTAGGGTGAATAACCTGCCCCAGATGCCTCCATCCTACTCACTCGGTGCAGGAAGTTTGCATGTTGCAGAAACAGGTTCCACTGGAGCTTCCAGACGAAGATAGGTTAGCAAAAAAAGGGCGAAGCAGAAAGTCTGGGTGATCCCCTTCCCAAACCCCAGGTCAGCCACAGTGGAGCCTGGTGCCCAGGCGCGATCTGTACCTGACTCTTGGGATGGCTTGGCCAGATGGCAGCTTGGTGTACTTGCGCGCAGGCGCACCATGAATTAGGAGCCAACCTTACGGTTAGCAAGAAACAGACGCCCAGGTGTGCCAGGCCAAGGCCTCCTAAACAAAGGACCCTCTGATCTGTCCTCTACGGAGCTTCCAATATCTCCAAATGCTACTTGCTGCCACGGTGGGCCCAGGGCAGGGCAGCCCTCTGTGTGTCGCGAAGAGCCATGCTTCACAGGGCTCTCACAGCTGCTCTTTGAAGAACTGGTCCCCAGCTCTTTCTGCAAAGGTGCCTCTGAGTGACCTTGAACCCCCAACCGTTAGCTGAGCAGTTGAATGAGCTGTTTCCATCACACATACAGAGCGATCTATCATTGCTAGAACTTGCGTGTGTCAAACCAGAGACCCAGAGAGGAGCACGTCCTTGTGGATGGAGCCCGTTTGGTCCCAAGTTATTTATTCCCAAGTCACTTGAGGGGGATCACTTAGCGGGAGTGGAACGTGGAGGAAAACAAGCTGCTCAGAGTGGTCAGAGTGGAAAACAAGCTGCTCAGAATACCTAGAAGTACCTCTGGCTCTTGGAACCTTGCCATCCATGAGAGTGAGTGCGGGGTTCCACAGGCACATCCCTTCATTTTATTTCTTCTGGAGCAGGGGCGGTTCTCAAGCACCATGAGCGTGCCGCTGCCAGCCTTCATGCATCTTGAAGCATTTTGGTCTATTTTTCCAGATTATTTTCTTCCAAATCATGTACCGCCACAAGCTATGAGCCTTGGAAAGCAGCACCAGATATCGACGTCAAAGAAAATGGGGAAATGAGATGACGTTCTGTGGGCTGAGAGCACTCGTGAGCCAAGGTGAATGCATCCACAGTCAGAGGACAGGGAAGCCCAACACTGCGCCGGCCCCAGGCAGGCTCTCCATGAAGTCTCCTGCACTGTCTGCTGGTCACCAAGATACCCCTGAACCTGGGACGATGTCTGGTGCTGAAAGTTATCAATACATAGTGAATGAATTAATAATGAGTGGCTATGGACTAGCAAAACACTTAGGGATAATACTTTGCTGATTAAAAATAAGCAAGCAAAATATGTTTGGGTTGGGGAGGAAAAAGGTAACACCCCACATTTTTGGAACCATGCCATTGCACGCCCAGCATCATCCTGATTTTGTTGTTATTAGAGAGCAGCAAATCCTTGCAACTGAATGAGCTGAAGTGTTGTGTCACCACCTTGCAGAGGGAGATACCGAGACTTAAATAATTTTACTCAAAGTAGTGAATGAGGTGAGGCCTGTCTCGGTTATTCAGTGCAGCTATAACAGATATTCCATAAATGGGTGACTGTACAGAGCAAACATTTATTCCTCTCGCAGTTTAGGAAGCAAGAAGTCTGAATTCAGGCTGCCAGCTCCTGGAGAAAGATCGTTCTCTCTACGCTCCAGAGAAAGGTCCTTGTCCATCTTTCCCTGGGTCTAGGAGTTACATAGCTCACCTGATCCCTTCGACACCTCATGGTCACACAAGCTGGTGTGCTTCTTAAATGTGAGCTTTGTTGTTTCTGAGCTAGATGGCAGCTTGTTTACCTTCAAGCCTTTAAGACCCCAGACACTGTATCTTTTGATAGCCGGGCACCATCAGCTTTCTTCACCACAATTGCTTATGCACACCTTTGTCTTCAGTGATCATATCAGCAAGGTGGGCACACACTGATGTGATTTTTGTTCATTGATAACTGCTCCCATTGATACCTTGTGGTCACACAGGCTGGTGTGCTTCTTCCATGTGGACTTTGTTGCTTCGGAGCTAGATGGTTGCTTGGTTACTTTCAAGTCTTGAAGACTCCAGAGGCTATATCTTTGATAGCTGAGCACCATCAGCATTCTTCACCATGTTTGCTTCTGCACACATTTTTCTCCACTGAAGACAATTTTATAAAGTGGATTATACCTGGGGATACATTTTGGATTTTTCAATACAATCCAGAGAGCAATGTTTGATCAAAACAGGTACTTCTGAGGAGATCTCCTGAGACCCATGAAATTCAAGGCAAAGAGGTCAGCGCCAGAGCTTAGGGGGACTCTTTTTTGATAGAGTTCCTTGAAGGATGCAGGATCACCTAGGCACTTATTAGGAAACAAGTTGCAGAAGAGCTTCCAGAGTAAGGAACTGGTGTTAGCCATTTTGAATCAGAAAATCATATGGTTGACTGTGCTGTGGATGACAGCAGATTCAAGAGAAGTGGTGTCATGTTTGTCATCAAAAAGAACATTTCACGATCCGTCTTGAAGTATAATGTGGTCTGTGATAGGATAATGTCTTTCTGAATACAAAGAAAGACTACAGAGAAGGAGAGGCTGTCCACTTCTGAGGAATTAGCCCCTGAAAACCTTGTGGATAGCATTAAAACATTGTCCAATACCGAAAACCTCCGGAATAGAAGGGGAACATTGCCAGAGATAGTGCCAGAAGATGAACTCCTGGGGTCAGAGCCACTCAGAATAGGATGGAGGAAGAGCGGCCTTGTCATGGGGAAGTCAGCCATAGTGATTTGAGCAGAGAAAATTCTCCAGTAGTAAATCCTTCCAAACCTTCATTTGCTGGTGAAATATGACTCAAAATTAGAAGAAATAGCTGCAAACACCAATTAAGAATTAGTACGTGAAATGGACGAAGTATGAATTGAAAAAAGGTAAGCAACTAAGCAAACATGGAAGAAGCACAGCAGCCTATGTGACCATGAGGTCTTGATGGAATGGGATATCAGCCATGAAAGAACTAGAAATGATATCATTGTAAATGAGGGGGAGTACAGATTTGAGACCCAAAGCCCATCCCAGGTGAAGTGATATCCCTTTACAGAAGGATCTCAGGGAAGAAATGAGCCAGTCAGGGTACATGCAACTTTTCTCTAGTTCTTAAATGCTTTCTCCCCCGTTCTACCCTTACCATCATGATCCTAATTCTACCTTACAAATCCACCTAGACCAGAGGATGTACACTGGTACAGCTAGGGACCAGAAACATGGGGAATCCAGGACAAGTGATCCCTTCAGGATCAGTGGTGAGAGTGGCGATACTGGGAGGGTGGAGGGAAGGTGGGGTAGAAAAACACATGATCGCTGATGACAAATGTGTGCATAAGCAAATGTGGTGAAGAAAGCTGATGGTGCCCAGCTATCAAAAGATACAGTGTCTGAGGTCTTAAAGGCTTGAGCAAACAAGCAGCCATCCAACTCAGAAGCAACAAAGCCCACATAGAAGAAGCACACCAGCCTGTGTGACCATGAGGTGTTGGAGGAAACAGGTGCCAGGCATCAAAGAACTAAAATTATATCATTATAACTGAAGGGGAGTATAGATTGGGAACCCAAAGCCCATGAATAGGTAAAGCGACATCCTCTTACAGAGGGGTTGCAGGGAGAAGATGAGCCTGAACCTGAAGTTAAGGTACAGTGTAGTAACAATGAAATATGCAGGTTTCCTCTAGTTCTCAAATGCTTCCTCCCACCCACTGTCATGATCCCAATTCTACCAGACAAATCTAGTTAGACTATGGGATGTACACTGGAGTCAGAAACATGGGAAATTTAGGATAGATGATCCCTCAGGACTAATGATGGGAGTGGTGATACTAGGGAGGGTGGAGGGATGGTGGAATAGAAAGGGGGAACCAATTTCAGGGATCTACATATAACCTTCTCTCTGGGACACGGACAACAGGGAATTGGATGAAGGGACACATCGGGCAGTGTACAATATTAAAAAGTAATAACAATTTGTAAATTATTAAGGGTTCATGGGGAAGGGAGGAAGGGAGGGCAATATGGGGAGCTGGTACTGGGGCCTAATTGGAGGGAGGATATTTTGAGAGTATAATGGCAGTAAGAGTGCAAATGTGGCCTGCATACAATTGATGTATGTATGGATCGTGATGGGAGTTGTATGAGTCCCCAGTAAAATGATTACTTAAAAAAAAGGGAGGGGAGGGGAAAGAGGAGCCTATACCAAGGGCTCAAGTGGAAAATATTTGGAAGTGACTATGGCAAAATTTGTACAAATATGTTTGATATAAATGATGTATTGAATATTATAAGAGCTGTAAGAGTCCCCAATAAAATCATTGGGGGAAAAAAGCAAAAGGGAACCAATTATAAGGACATGCATATAACCTCCTTCCTGGGGTATGGACAACAGGGAAGTGGGTGAAGGGAGACATTGGACAGTGTATGATGTGACAAAATAATATAAATTATCACAGATTCATGAGGGAGGGGAAAGTGAGGAGGAAGGAGAAAAACATGAGGAGCTAATAATACCAAGGGCTTAAGTAGAAAGAAAATATTTTGAGAATGATGATGGCAATAAATATGCTTTGCATACGATGCATGTATGGATGGATTCTGATGAGTTGTATGAGCCCCCAGTAAAATTATTTTTAAAAAATGAAATGAAATCCAAAGATCGCTATTCTAGGCATTGGTGAGCTGAAATGAACTGGTATTAGCCATTTCAGATCAGAAAATCATACGGTTTACTGTGCTGTGGATGACAGATTCAAGAGAAATAGTGTCACATTTGTCATCAAAAAGAACACTTCATGATTTTTCTTGAGGCATAATGTGGTATGTAATAGGATAATGTCTTTCTGAATACAAAGAAATCAAGTCAATATAGCTATTATTCAAATTTAAGCACCAGCCCTTTAAGAATTCTACCAACATCTTTTAGTCTGAAATTCATCATGCATGCAATCAAAATGCATCATTAATTACTGGCAATGGGAATGCAAAGTTGGAAACAAAGAGAAAGGAACAGTAGTTAGGAAATATGGTCTTGGTGATAGAAGCAAAGCTGGAGATCACCTGATAGAATTTTTCAGGACCAAAGACTTCATTGAAAATACCTTTTCCAACAACACAAAAGGTGATCTATACATGTGGACTGCACCAGATGGAGCACACAGAAATAAAATAGACTGCCTCTGTGAAAAGAGACATGAAGAAACTCTATCAGCAACTAACCCCAGGCTAGTGGCCAACTGCAAGAAATAGACCATCCATTGTTCCAATCAGAGTTAGGATAAAGCTGAAAAAAAAAATGAAACATGTTCATAAGAGCAAAATTCAACCTTGTGTCTATCCCACCTGAGTTTCTAAAAGATTTGCTGCAATGAAGACTAATGGCAGAAGACCTGATGAGCTGTGAGAAGACATCAAGAGCATCATTCACGAAGAAAGCAGTGTTTAAAAGCAAAGTCATTAAAAAAGACAAGCCAAAAGAAAAGATCAAAGCGCATGGCAGAAGAGCCTTTGAAACTTGCTGTAAATCGTGGCACATGGAAGAAACGAAGTAAAAGAATTGAAGAGAAAACACCCCAGAGCAGCTTACGGAGACAAAGTAATTAAAGTGAAATGTGCAAAGACTGGAGTTAGACAAAGGGGAAGAACAATCTCAGCATATTTTAAGCTAAAACGATTGAAGAAGAAAAAAAAAATCAAGCATGGAGTTTTAGTCTTGAAGGATTCCATGGGAAGAAATATTGACCGAAAGAGGGAGCATGAGAAGAAGGGGAAAGGAGTACAGTCGGCATCCCTAAAAGAATTGGTTGATGCCCAATCATCTCAAGAGGTAGCATACGATCAAGAACTAATGTTATTGAAGAAAGATGTTCAAGTTGCATGGCAGGTATTCGCAAAAAACAAGGCTCTGGGATTTCACATGGTATCAATGGAAGTATTGCGTAAAACAAACAAAGAAAAACAACCTGATGCAGTGCAGAAAACACTAGTCTATGCCATGAAATTTGGAAGACAGCTACATGGTCAAGCAATTGGGAGAGGTCAATATGTGAGTCCACGCAAACAGAATGTGAAATCATCTCCACAATACTATGACTATCATATGCAGGTAAATTTTTGTAACAGATTGTTTAAAAACAGCTGAAGCAGGACATCATCAGGTTGCTGCAATAAATCCAATTCCGATTCTGAAGAGATTGGGGAATGAGGAATATTATGAGCAATATCTAAGACACCTTCACTGAAAAGAGAATACCAAAAAGATGTTTACTTGTCTTGTATTGACTATGCAGAGGTATTCAGCTAAGTAGATCTTAACAAACTATGAACAGCATTGTAAGGAATGGGAATTCCAGAACATTTCCTGGGCAACAGACAAAACCTGCACATAGCAGCCCAAAAGCCAAATGTATAGAGACTATTATTTCTTCCCAGTTAGTAGAGATGGTGGGATGGAGAGGAAAGGGGTGGTTCTTCACATAGGAATCTTCACTTTCTGTTCATGGTAGTGGGATGATTTGGAAATGATTAGTGCTGTCGATTACACTAATCTGTACTCCCTCCTATTTATAGTGATATAATTTAATTCTTTGATGCCTCACATTGGATCCCTTCTAGAACAGGGCATGTGCACTGGAGTCGGAAACATGGGGAATTTAGGATAGATATCCCCTCAGGACAAGTGATGGTAGTGGTGATACTGGGAGGGTGGAGTAGGAAGAGGGAACTAATTTCAGGGATCTACCTATAACCTCCTCTCTGGGGAACAGCCAACAAGGAAGTGAGTGAAGGGACACATTGGACCGTGTATGATATGAAATAGCAATTTGTAAATTATTAAAGGTTCATGGGAGGAGGGAAGAAGGGAAATATGGGGAGGTGGAACTGGGAGTCTAAGTGGAGGGAGGATGTCTTGAGAGTGATGATGGAAACAAGTGTGCAAATGAGATCTGCATACAATTGATGTAGGTATGGATTGTGAGGGGAGGTGTATGAGTACCCAATACGATGATTCATTTTTTAAAAAAGGGGGGAAGGGGAAAGGGGAGCTTTTTTTTTTAAAGAGGAGCTTATACCAAGGGCTTAAGAGGAAAATGTTTGGAAATGAATGTGGCAACATGTGTGCAAATGTGCTTGATACAGATGATGTACTGAATGCTATAATAGCTGTGAGAGCTCCCAATAAAATTATTTTTAAAAATTTGGTCTATATGGAGTAACAAAAATTTTCATAGAATGCAAAAATAGTATTTTAATATATTTATTTTAATATTAAAATGCTGAGGGATGTTGTTAAATTGCTAAGAAGCAGGACATCTGGTCCCTTTAGTTTGTAAGCCTTAGAGACCATTTCATGTCAGCATGCACAAATTTAACCACCATCTTTAGAAATAATACATAGCACATTCGATAAGTTCCAAAACAAACCTATTGCCATAGCAATGCCAGACAGTTTGGTCTTCATCCCCAGAGTGCTTTGATGGGTTCGACCACCAGTCTAAGGATTCCTGCCCAACGCTTTCCCCAGAGTCATCAGGGTACCTTAGCACATGCTGTAGTGAAAGGCATCATGATTCATTTTACTACCCTTCCAGTGATGGAAATTCGAGTTGTCCTGAATGCTTTACTGTAACTCTTTAGTCCCTTGAGGGACAAGAAAGAATGCAACAGAAAATCTTTTGCCCATCGAAGCCAATGGTTGATAGACATTGGGTGGCCTCAGGACGATGACTTTATTTCTCATCACTTTTTCCTTTTTTATTATGTGTGAAGGCAAATCCCAAGTGTGTATTATTTAGTGATTAGCTTGTTTAGGGAAATATAAGTTCTTTGAGGAAGGGGCCACTTCTCAGAACTATCATCAAGATGGGAGCTGGATCATGGTACTCTTTGACAATGGTGTGAACCCACAGATATCTGTGATTGCCCAACTCTACTTCCCAGTCTCTCTGGGACCTCAGACTTCAGCCCCTACTTCCATCACTATTCTTGTGGATTTTCTCACCAAGGTTGAAGGCTTTCTATCTTTTCCCCTTGCACTGTCCACGCTGGGCCTCTTTATGAATCTATCTTAACATAACTTAAGTCTTCATGCTGTTTGGTAGGGCACATCCTCACCTGTCATTGTCACTGTGAAATTTCACTAGACAGATATGTCGTCGTCGTTGTTGTTGCTCAACAGTATCCCCTCCCCTGCCTTTTCCTCTCCTTTTAACTTTTTACCCAGACTAGCTTATCACTGCCTTCTTATCTTCACCATAGGCCACTCTCTTTCCATAGCAAAGACTTTGGAAATTGCTTCCCGAAACAATCGGCTTCCAGTACTTAACAGAGGAATTCCGAGGCCACTTTTCAAACTTTAACACATATAACTCTAGTCCCAAATAGCGTCCAAGTTGGTACAGAGCTGAAGGTCCCTATTAGGGACTGAATGCAACCTCAGGTGATGATAGATAGATAGGTAGATAGATAGGTAGATAGATAGATAAATAGATAGATAGATAGATAGATAGATAGATAGATAGATAGAGATAGAGAGAGAGATAGATAGGTGTAGAGCTATGGCTGTAGAGATATAGGTCTATCCCATAATGCAGGGTACCTTTATATGTGATCCTGATTGGAAGAGCTTTCTTTGAAGATAGGATTAGGTATCATTCTGGATTAGGGTGGGCTTGAGCCCTAATCGCTTCTAAGTGGTGTCTTATAAAAGAGGAAGAGAGACCCACAGGGGAAGTCAGCAGCTACAAGTCAAGTCAAAACCCATGAGCAATGTCCTAGAGGGTGGAAACTCAAAAAGATCAGGGCAGAGCTTTCTAAGGACTGGCAAATGAGAGCATGGCCTTGGCTATGAATTTAGAATTTAGACATCTAACTTTTAGAACCACGAGGCAATACCTGTCTGTCCCTTACTGCAGCCCACACTGTGTGACTCCTTTTGTTATAGCTGTCCTAGGAACTGCAGACAGTCTCCCTGGACCAGGGATCAGGGGAATGTCTGGCCTGTGGTGTAGTAACACCAGCTAACATCACACGGCTGACCAACGAGAAGCTATCACATGAGGGGCAAGTGAACAAAACATTTCACCAGGATGGTTCAAGAATGCTGTTATAAATGTTCAAATGGTCCTTGGGAGGAAAAAGGATCCCCAGCAGAAAAAAGGGTCCCCATCACAGCTAGGCACTCAAAAGATACTTGTAAATTAACCAAGTCATAGACATATGGTGGCACCATTGAAAGACAAGATGGAAGGATTAATAGGAACATAGGGGCCAAGCAGTGGGTGCGATTTCAGAGACTGTGTTGGCCTAGGTTGTTTAGAGAAACAAATTAGAGAACACTCATGTGTATAAGAAAGAGCTTTCTATTAAAGAGCAGTTGCATATTGAGAAACATCCCAGCATAGTCCAGATCAAGTCCATAAGTCCAACATTAGCCCATATGTTCAGTACTAGTCCATAAATTCCTCTATAGACTCACACAGCCATGCAATAATGCCAAATGCAGGAAGATCACAGGCCAATGCAGGGAGAGTCTGATGGATCCAGTGGCAGTGGAAGCATCTCAGTGCTGATGTGGGTTTCCATGTGGCTCCTCCAGTCCCAGGACTCTAACTTAGTTCCATGTGTCTTGTCAACAGGTATGTCTTGCAGAGAGTGTGTATTTGGTCTCCAGTGAGCTATTTATCTCCATGGTGCCGCCAAATGAGGTTATCAAGCTATGATCTGATCGACAGGCTAGACTCCACCCCTCCACAAGTTGACACCAGATTATGTAGCTTCCACATAGAGATGTTTAGAGATGTTTCTCACTCTAAAAAAAAAAAAAAAAAAGATAAAAAGGTGAAGCCCCATCATTTTAGATGACTTCTTAGGTAGCAAGAGACTGCACGCAAAAAGGAGCCATGTCTTGTTTTAATCAGCACCTGGCCCTGCTGCCCAGGCCTGCTCAGGCTCTTCTCCAAAGCCTGGAAGGTAAGTTTTCTTTGGAATTTGTTAGTTGTCCTGCTTTTTCACTGAGGATTCTTTTTAGCCTATGAACCGAGCCCTAGCAACGAGTCCTCACAACTGGAACGTGTCAAGAGCAGGTGTGAATGGAGATGCAAAACCTTGAAACTTTGGAGGAAGCCAGGAAATTGTGGTGACCTTAACTTCTCTGAGAAGACAAAAGATAATTCCACAACAAACAGGCACAGTTATTTTATTTTGACAGAACGACAAGAACACGATAGTGAGTGCCTTATTCGCATGAAGGATTTTGAAATGAAACACATGTCTAACTTTTAGAAATAAAACTTCCTAAAAACAAATCTGATGCCTCTACATACACACATGCACACACACACTCATGTACATGCACACACAAAGTCACACACGTACACATCCACTCACAAACATCTACATGCACACACATACACCTTTGAACAAGTTCTTATTTTCTAAACTTGTCTTGAGTGCTTTCCAAAAGCCATTCTCTCCCAGTGGAAGACTTCCCTGATCAATTTTAACATTCAGTCATTTTTTTTAAAAAAGTAAAATCAGTATAAATAATCTCCCAAGAACAGATTGTGGAGGATTTTCTGATTTGACCCCCAGTCAAATACCAAGCAAGTACCAAGCAAACTTAGTACTCTGGAGTGCTGTGAGGACAGTCCTTGAGAAAGTTCAGGTAAGCAAGACCTTGAAGAAAAGAAGCAGTTCTTTTCCAATGACACAACTGGAAGAATTTTCTAGAAAAATAAAACAAACAAATAAACAGAATGTTCTAAAGGCAATGTCCCTATATGCTAATCTTTACTTATGTCAAGAACCTGAACCCATTTCTATCTCCAGGAGTTCTCAGTCATCTCCATTTTGGTGCAAGCACATATCAGTCAGGTGAAACAACATTATGCTTAGTAACAAATGACCCCCAAGGCTTAGTAGCTGACAAGGTTGGATTCTGCTAGAGCTGTGTGTCATCACGGGCTGACTGTGACTCAGCTTTCCACCATCTTTATTCTAGAGACAGTAGATGGAAGAGTCCCAACCCCCATATGACTGACTGTTTGAGGCAGAGGGGACATACACGATCAAGTGCACACCAGGGCTTAACCTTTTTATTGCAAATGGCCCACACTATTTTTGATCAAAATGCATCAGCTGAACTAAATCTCATTTCATGGCTCTTGCACTAATTTTCAAAGTGACCTTGGGCTAAACCAATAAACTTTCTGTTTCTCAGCTTCTTCTATCAAATGTTCTCATCAAGCCCAATAGAAGTACAAACCCTCTGCTAGGGAAAGGTGACGAATATTTGGAAATAGTGATATGATTATGGAAGTCAGGATCCTTCTCGTTAAAACCTCTATAGGTGTAGCATGGCCACACAGAAGCAAGGCCTGGCCATCTCCTTTCACAAAGTCACAGTCCTTTAAAACCCTAGGAACAGCAGTTCTACTCTGACCCGCTCCCTCGGGATTACTGTGAGTGCGAATCAACTGGGCAACTCTTTTTTTTGGTTTTGTTTTTCTTTTTGACCAGAATGCCTTAGAGCTGGCCCATGGGCTTCACCCATTTGCACGCTTTTGAATTGTGATGGAATTATGCAGAGAAGCCAAGGTCGATAGAGAAGCCATCTGGGTCTCTAGGGAAGCAAAACTGGCTATGGTATCAATGTCCAGCGCTGCTGATGTCCACTGTGTTCTCACTGGACTGGCTGTATGACAAGCTTTTTGCTGTTGTTTGCCTGTCTCTCCCCCCACCCCCACACACACACTCCCTGCAGTCCCCCCTTCCCCTACGTTTTGCCTCTTTTGTTCCTGCTTGCTTCCTGGGCAAAGTAACCTCATCTTTCTGTCAAGTCTGTGAGTCTTCCTGGACAGTCTCACATCTCTTTTTCATCCAACAAGCCAGCGTCATTCTGTGTTGCTCTCAACCAAGAATCTGATACACATAGCAAGGTTGTTTTTTTTTTCTTTTGCATCACTGCCCTGGTGGGAGTAGGAAGCCCAGCCTTGCTCCTGGAAAACTGCTGCTGGATTTGAACCGTCAACCCTGTGGGTCGCAGTCCCACACACAACCTCTGTGCCACCAGGGTTCAGCTCGTAGCAAGGTGTTTAATCAACCCAAATGTCCCCTCACTTCACTTCTGCCTTTGATCACAGGTGACTGCTGCCCCAGGCTTTGCTAGGGTCTGTCTAGTCAAGACACTTGGCAGGTGACACACAAAACACCATTGGATAAGAAAGCCTGGGGGGTATACTGCCTGGTTTGGGGTCCGGAACACTCTCCATCAGATTTGGAGGCATGGGCTATGCAAAGAATCATTGTTGGAAGGACTTGGTCACAGGTTAATCTTGAGTTCCAAACCCACGTAAACCATGGTCATTCTGGATTTGATTCTGAAGTATAAACATGCTGCAAGGCTTCTGTGGGGTAAGCCTATGTCCAGGTTTTCTAGGGACAGTTCGGTGCACCGCTGCTGTGGATCTATTTGCAACCATCCATTAATTTGGGTGCCCTCATTCATTCCCTCTAACATGGGCCCTGAATTGGATAATAGATTACATGATTCCTGCAGCTACACGCAAAACCATTCTGGTCCAGAAGTTGGCTCTGCCTTGCAAGCACCACTCAGGCACCTCACTGAGAAGTGCTCTTGGAATAGCCCAGTGTATGCTCTGCAACTGAACTTCCTTGTCTATGAAGTGGGAGCTTCTTGAACACCAGAGGTTGGTCACTTGTGCTCTGATTTCCAAAATGGGGTCTCAAAACCTTCTGCAAGGGATGGGAGGAAGAGGGCAAGTGGGGAAAACTATGATTTCTTTTTTCAGAGAACTTGTTTGTCTCATGTCTTGGGGCTGTACCAATCTTTTTGGTTGAGTAAAGTGCTATTAGGCAAATATACACACGTGCGCGCACACGCACACACTTGAAAATCATTGGTTGAGTCCATCTCTCAGGTCACAGAAGTTCAGGATTCCTTTTTTTTTTTTTTGCATCACTGCCCTGGTGGTGGGAATAGGAGGCCCAGTCTTTGCTCCTGTGAGCAGGAATTGAACCTCCATCCCAGTGGGCCGCAGTCCTGCCCACAATCACTACGCCACCGGGGCTCAGCCCCCAGGATTCTTTTTTTTAGTAAACCTTTTATTAAACCAAAATAGCAGAATGCAAACCTAGTTTTCTTTTCTTCTTTTTTGATTAAATACTTTTATTGGGGGCTCTTATATCTCATCACAATCCATATATTCATTCATTATGTCAAGCACGCTGGCACAGATGCTACCATCATCATTTTCAAAGCATTCTCTTACCATTTGAGGTGCTGATATCAGTCCCCCAATTCTCCCCCTCTCTCCCCTGCCCACCCTCCTCCTCCTGAACCATTAATAAGTTATAGATTATTATTTTCATCTCTTATATTGTCATCCATCGCCCCTCACCCACTTTTCCATTGTTCGCCCCCCCCCCCATGAGAGGGGGTTATAGGTTGGTCCTTGTGATTAATTCCCCCTTTCTCATCCACCATTTTCTAATCCTCCTGGTATTTCTGCTCTCATTGTTGGCCCTGGGGGGTTATCTATCCTGAATTTCCTGTATCGTGGGGTCTTGTTGTTAGCAGTGTGCATCTTCTGATCTAATTCGATTTGTAAGGTAGAATTGAGTTCATGATAGTGAGGGAAAGGAAGCACCAAAGAACTTGAAGAAAGTGTGTGCTTCATTGGTGCTCTATTGGCACCCTGACTGGCTCATTTATTCCCTGTGACCCCCTCTGTAGGGGGATGTCCAATGATCTACCGAAGGACATTGAGTGTCCACTCCATGTTTCCCGACCATTGCTCGCCCCTTTCCCCTGGGATATGATTTTGTTCTGGGTCTTAGATGCCTGGTTCCTGATCCCATGGACACCTCATGATCACACAGGCTGGTGTGCTTCTTCCATGTGGGCTTTGTTGCTTCTCAGCCAGATGGCCACTTGTTTATCTTCAAGCCTTTCAGACACTATGTCTTTCAGTAGCTGGGCACCATCAGCTTTCTTTGCCACATTTACTTATGCATCCACTTTATCTTCAGCAATTTAGTTGGGTAGGTGAGCATCACAGAATGCTGGATTATTAGAACAAAGTGCTCTTGTGTTGAGGGAATACTTGAGTTGAAGCCCAATGTCCAACTGCAACCTTAATTCTTAACATTTAGATATGAGTATAAAGTTCTATTTCCCTCTTGATATATATATATATATATATATATATATATATATATATGCCTGTATTTAGGGCTCCATAAATGTCTTTGGCCTCTTGGTCCTTTCCTCTATTTCCATTTACTTTTCTCTTGTCCCACCATCATCAGCCTTCATTCAGGTTTAGTAATTTCTCTTTGCTACATTGCCCTCGATTAAGTCTCACTAGGCATCCTACGCCCTTCTCTCTATTGATCTTAGTTTCCTTGTTGTTCCCTTGTCCCTGGGTTGGTTCACCCCTCCCACTCCCCTTCAAAGTGCAAAATTCTTAAGGTTCGCTCTACTGGTCATGAAAGGAAGGAGTCATCTGGGGAAGGAGCGGCATCTTCACACTCAGTTTTAAAGAGCAAACACCAAACTCACCTTGCTAGTCAACAGGCTGCATAAAATGAAGCTGGCATTTACTTTCTTGTTTTAATTGTCCCCTTTTTCTACCCTTTAGCCCACTTTTCTATCTTAGTATCCAACTTCTATTCAGTCCTCACATATACATTTAACTTTTAACCTGTAGCTTTCCCCCCTCTCATGGCGTCCTTCAACTTCTCTGGGCCACCTTTACCATCCAGTCCCTGCTCTTCTGTGAGCTCTGTCTCTCCTGCCACAGCTTGTGAAGATGAGCCCACCCAGCACCCTGCGCTTTGCCAACTACCCTTTGCTTGTTAGTCAGTGTCTGTTTCTTTGTGAGCTCCTGTCTTTCCCTTTCTGCTCTGTGATGCTGAGACTAGGACTCAGCCAACTGCATTTTTCCCCCTTGCCAGTTGGCTCCCTGCAACATTTTGCCAGTAGTGCTAATTCCAGAGAGATTAGACAGCAGGAGGGGGAGAGAATGGACTTGCTCCTTCCTGCACAGCCTGCTATGTAGACATTGCCCCCAGGCAGTAACAGTTCCAACCTCCAGCTTCTCTCCTCATTCCCAGAAACAGCCTCCTGGCACAATCCAAAGGTACCAACAATGCCCTCTCCTCAGAAATATGGAAATCTTTTTCTTTTGGGCTTCTCCTTCAAGCTCCTGTGATCAGACCCCTTTCTAGACTGTGCTGCTTTCCCAATTCTGAGCCCCTAACCCCTAAGCCCTGTGCTCCTGGGGCACCAGAAGTAAGTAACAGCATCTCTTCTTCACACACATAATGTCTGCCCTTTACACTTCTAGGTTTGGTGACTCAGCCTCTTCCCTTTGTCTCTTAAGAGACAGGAGCTACTTCTGGTATATCTTATGCATTTTCTTTTCAGGCGTTTAGGATTCATTTATCAAAAATCCTAGATTAAATTCCGTCTATTGAAATACCCAGTGAGTTTTCCATTTTACCCTGTGACCTACCTACTCTGAATTGTTACTGGCCTGTTTCACCTATTTTTATTTCTCAGGGATTCTGGAAATTCTTTATGTCATGCTTAACCACATTAGGTTGCCATTGTTAAGTGTTATCAAGTAAATTCCAACTCACAGTGGTCCTGTATGATGGGATAGAACTGAACGTCTCCTGCAGTCAAGTCTCCCTTTGCAGTGAGAGGTCATCAGGCTTTTTCTTCTCTTATGGAGCCACTGATGAGTTTTGATGGCCAACTTTTTGGTTAGCAGCTGAGAGTTCAATCAATCAACCATGAAGGTTCCTATTTAACCCCACTATGTTATTGTTTTGGGGTTCTGCAGACGTATCCCTGGCGCCTGGCAACACGAGATACAATGCTGCACAGTCATAGCCTATCATCACAAAGTCACTCTGTCATCCCATCTCCTGAAGGGCCTTCCTATTTCTTACTGAGCCTCACTTTACCACACATGATGTCCTTCTGGGACCAACATTTCTGATCACATGCAAAAAATCCTTGAGACAAAGTCCTGCCAGCCATCCCTGTTTCTAAGGAGCGTGCGGTGTGCTTCTCCCATCGATTTGCTGTTCCTCCACCACAGACCATAGAATATTTTACCTGCGCTCTAATTCAAAGGCATGGATTCTTCTTATATCTTCCTTCTCAATGTTCAACTTTTCATATGCATATGAGGCAACTGAACATCTCATGACTTGGGTCAGGCACACCTTAGTCTTCAAAGTGACACCTTTGCATTTTAACATTTAAAAAAGAGGTCTTTTGCAACTGATTTGAGCCATGTCAAATGGTAATATGCCTTTCTTTTTGATGTCTTTCTTTCTGCTGTGATATGGGCAGGCACAAGTTTACAGAGCCCCCCCCCCATTTTTTTCCTTCAACGATGCACATATATTTTTATTGTATAACATGGATTGCGATCCCCACAATGTCACAGCTTTCATGCTCGCTCTTTCCTCGCTCGGCATGTGGTTTCCATCTTTGCTTTCCTGGGCACCCATGCTGACCTCTGATCCCTTGTGGTTGATGGTGGTAAGGGGTGTGAACCTCCTGGTACTACGCCCACCTTCTAAGAATGTCTCTGTGCATAAAACTCTTCATGAATTTCTATACTAGTGGTCTTCGACAATGTTTGCTCATTTGTGTTCGACCTAAGGTCCTCCAGGTTCATCAGTGCTATGGAGTGTTGGGCAGATGGATTGCTATTCTTCAATGAGAAGTAGTATTGCATTAGAGGTAGTATTGCATTGTGTGTGTGTGCAATGGTCTGTTTACCCACTCATCCCCTGAGGGGGGGGTCTTAGGTGATTTCCATCTTTTTGTTATCATGACTAGGGCTGCAATGAACATCAGCGTCCATGGATCTGTTTGAGTCATGGCTCTTAGTTTGGGTGGATGGATGTATGCCAGTAGTGGACTGCAGGACCACAAGTATTTCTGATTACTTCTATTTTTTTTTTCCTACAGTGGCTGCAACCATTTCCCACCCCACCACCAGTAGATGAAGGCTCTAGCCTCTCTATCCCTCACCAGCAATTTTTCTAGTTTGTTTTGGTTTGTGAACTTTGTTATCAAGGCTGGAATGAGATGATATCTGGTCGCACCACTGTGGTGGACAGCTACAGGCAAGGCTGACAGTTCAAAACCACCAGTCACGACAGGGAAGAAAGATGAGGTTCATTGCAACCCTCGATAGAGTTGGAGTTAACTCCATGGCAGTGGATTTGATTTTTTTTTTTTTAGTTCAATGCTAATGCCTTGATGACACAGTGGGTTAAATGTTGGGCAAGGTTGGTGGTTCAAACCCGCCAGCTGCTCCCTTGGAAAAAGATGAGACTTTCTGCTCCCTTAAAGATTTACAGCCTTGGAAACCTTATGTGGGTCACTCAAAGCGGGAATCATTGGGAGTTGTGGTAAGTAAAAGATCTTCAAGACTCAGAATGGATTCTCTGGCAGTGAATTGGTGGCTGAGAATCAAGGGCATTTCTTCTCATGTTTGTTGGCCATCCGAATGTCTTCCTCGATGAAGTGTCTGTTCATGTTGTCTGCCCATTTTTTTTAATTGAATGGATTTCCGTTTTCAGTGTGTTGAAATTTTCCATAGCTTTTAGAGATGGTTCACTTGTCTATCATGTGAGGCCCAACAACTCTTCCCCAGACTATAGGCTCCTTTTTACTCTTCGGTGAAGTCTGTGGATGTGCGCTGATGTTTAATTCTCAGGAGGTTCCTGTCCCCTAGGGTGCCCTGGGTTATTTGTGTGCTGTCAGGTCTTTGCTAAGGTTTTCCCTTTCAAGTACTAAGCAGGTCCAACTCTGCTTAGCTTCCCAGATCATATGAGATTGGGCACGTTCAGGGTGGTATGGCATAGGCTGCTAGGGTCTTTACGCTGCTGAGGAGGGACCTCATTTGATTTCTTGACTGCTGCTCCTATGGGCATTGATTGTGGACCCAAGCAAAATGAAAGCCTTGACAACTTCAGTCTTTTCTCCAGGCATCTCACCATGCTCTGGATGCCCGGAATGTTTGTTTGTTGACTAATAAGGGGCAAAAGACTCATGGAGAGGGGGAAGGGTGGACGGTGGAAAGAGCAGGGCTCCTCTTAGCCAGATAGATGGGTTCAACTGTCAGTTGCATTGGTCTGTTACTTAACTTCTTGGAGCCTCAATTTTCACAGCTGCAAAACAGAATAATGCTTATTCTCCAGGGTATTGTGGGGACTGTGAGGAAAGGGCAGTAACATGCTTGATATATTTGGTAGAAGAAGAAGAGTTCCCCTAACTGTAGTGCTGAGTCGAGAGTTGGGGCTTGAGTGAGTCAGCAGAACTCTCCTCCCACGTATTTTTCCTCATGATTCTTTCACCTTATTGCGCATGTGTGGGAGGGGTCACGGACCCTGCAGATTCAAGGGCTGGGCACGCAGGTGCTAACGCAGAGGTGGAAAGTTCAAACCCACCCGGCATATGCCCCGGAGAAAGACCTGTTAAGATGCCAGCCTACAAAACTCAATAGCCCCACCAGGTGGCTGAGAGTCTAGTCCAATTCTGTGGCACCCACAGGCATCATAGCCACGCCCCCACTGTGGGCGCTGAGAAACACCCCCTCTTTAAGGTGGTTAGTGGCCGATTTCCATAAGAGCTATACATGCAACAGAACTGCTCCCCAGGAACCGTTTTGCTCTCTTCCTCTCTGACCCCTGCCCACGCTCAGTAAGCAAAGGGAGAGGGGTTTTATGCCTCCCCGAAAAGTGCAGTCCTTCCCAGAGGCTGAAAGCGTCTTCCCAGGGTGAGCACCTCGAGGGCAGCCAGGGGCGCGGGCAGAGTCGAGTTTGCAAACACGCAGGTTTGTGGTTTGGGAAAGAACAGAAAGCCTAAAAGCCTACCGTCTTGCAGGATTGCTTTCTGCTAAAGGCCCACGGATGTGACCTCGGCAAACCATCAAATAAGCGTTTTGCTGGCAGTCTGCAAATGACTGTGTGAAACTTTGCAAGGAAATTCTCCACTTAATGACAAAGGGAAAAGGGGGGGAGGGAGGAGGAGAAACATCACAATTGAGATTCCAGGGAAGAACACGAACGGGGAATGATGAGAGTGCTTGTAATTGTTAATAGCATTTATATTTGTAAAAATGAGGCTCTTTAAAAACTTGGAAGTGGCTTCATAATTTTAAATCACCTCACCCAGCACGTGTCCCTTCCCAAGCCTGACAACCTCCCAATTCAAAGGGTCCGGATGGGTGTTTGCTTTATTTTTAATTTTTCACCATTCCAATAGCCAGAAGTTGTTCACAGCTCACGGGTCCCGGAATCTAAAAAGATCGAAGCCATATATATATAACTTTTCCTACAAATGTTAACATTTGGAAAGAAGTCTGGGTACAGTCTAGCCCCAGAGGATCAAAATATATTGCACTGATTTTTTTTTTTAACTCGCATCAGCCAAGAAAAGAGAAATTGAGCTGCACACCGTGGTGAAGGGAGTGACGGAAGGACGGGTGGCTTGGCCAGACGCAGAAGGAAGGGGCTCTGGACCAAGGTAAGATGGACAGAAGGCAGGTTGGCAGTGATCCTGCCCCCCCCCCAAGCTGGGCTGGCCTGCGGAGGCTGCATTGGGGTTCGACTGCACCTGCTCCGCGCAGCCAGCGGACCCGTCCACACGCAGCTCGGGGTGCTTCCGGACCGGACGTGTGCAAACGCGGTGCTGTGCAGGGTTCATCTTTCTAAGGGTGCAGCGGATGGAGCTGCATTCCTTACAACCACCCGGCTCTCGGGGCTTAACTTCCTTCCCCCCACTTGCAGGGGGTCCAGCAAACTCATCCGCTGGCTCGGGGTGACTTGTAGGCTCAGGGCACAAACTAGAAATCCAACGACAGGCCTTATGCAAAGGGCAGTGCCACGAGGGCTCCTGCCGTGTGGCACAAGCATGGGGGCGTTTCTGTCTGCGGGTCTTGACTGGGTTTGGAATCAGCACGCGGACACTGGGACTCGTGGCATTATGACCACGCCAACTTGGTGCTGTTACCCTAAGACAATCCGGAAGCCATCAGTGTGTGTGTGTGTGTGTGTGTGTTTCATTTGTTGGAGACTCTGCCTGGCACAGCTGGCTTCGAGCATGTGTCTGTAAATCGAGGTGGCACATCCCGTCTGAAAGGAGACAGCACCGAGCCTGGACTGCAGCTGTCGCTGTCTGGGGACTTGTTGACTGTGGCAGAGGACTGGCTGTTTATCTTTTCCAGGAAGGCTTCAGGAAAAGGTCAAGGCGGTGCCACCGTGTGAGGGCGGTCCCCCGCCCGCAGGTGAAATCAATGTGAGGGCCCAGGACACCATCAGTTATGCGCCGGGCGGCCGGGGCCCGACTCCCCATCGGAGACCTATCAACATGAACTAGCACTGTAGGGAAATCTCGGCTGCGGCCCCTGCTGATCAATACCTCTGTTCATTATGCGTCTCTGATGAATACGGGTCATGATTGGGTGCCTGGGAGTCAGGTGACTTAAAAATAACTGCGCCTTCCTGCGATCGATGGCTGTTCCCCCTCGTATGACTTCGGGCAACTCGATATTCTCCGACGCCCCTCCCTAGGCCCCCCACCCAGAGGGCCCCCTCTCGGCTGCACGCGGACTGCGCAGCTTGGTCCTCGGAGCGGCGTTATTAAATTAGTAGCACTTAATCGACTGTCATACTGTCAATGACGCCTGGGCGAGCCGGCAGCACCGGTTCTGATGAACTCAGAGCTCGGGCGCTGAATTCCTGGGTGCCTCTCGGCTGAACAGGAAGGTTGCACTATTTAATAACCTATAAACCAGTAAAAACAGGGTTGGGTTTGTTTTTTTTTAAGGAAGGAGAAGCTGTGAGGGGGATTTTTGACAATTACACGTGCGTTGTGACAGACGAAAAGATCATCATTGGGCTTGGGGCTCCTGCAGGACCACATTCACACCTTCATACCCAAATCCCTCCAGTGAAGGTGACTTCCAGGAAGTTGCTTGACTTTTTCATTTCTCCCCTTCTATGGTCCATGGGGAGTGGGGATGGACCCAGGGAGGTGACACCTTCTAGGCCTTACACGTGTATCTCTGTTCATTCTGGAGTTGGACAGCTCCTTAGTGGGCCGGGGAGCAGGGGTGGGGGTGGGGGTTTGGGGGGGAGGTGACGTGATGGTCCAAGGCCTGGGGGTTGCTGTGACATCTGGGTAGCCCACACCCAGCCCTGGTTCCGTGTACTCCTTCAATAAGGGGCAGTGAAGTCCATACACAATAGATGACCATGGATTGCACTCTGGTAGGATTGTCTGGGTTGCCAGGCCTTTCTTCTGAGGCACTCCACCGGTGGGTGTCCAAATTGCCACCGTTTTGGTTAGTGGTTGCACACACAAATGTTTCAAGATTTGAGCCCCTGTGAGACTCCTCCAGGGCTATAGGTCAGAATTTTTTTTTTTTGGGGGGGGGAAGTAGGTAGAAGTGGGGGCAGGAATTTGGGAGGGGAAGTAAACAGTAAGGCTGAAAACGGAGAGGGAAAGGTGACAAAGACAAGAGGGGGCCGTATCACTCTTGAACTCGGATTGGCTGAAAGAAGGGGATGACATTCCATGAAGCCGAGCCAGACACAACTTCCCCGGTGCGGTGCTTCGTCTCATTGTCCACACCTCCCCCCAGCCCCACAAAGCAGTGTGTCTAAATGGTGATGTCACCCCTCTGCTCGCTTTATTTCTACATGGCCATAAGCAGAGTCTGTGGGAAACGCCGGCCTAGAGCAAGGGGCCGCTCAGGTGGCTTCGAGGGAGAAAGACTAGGCTTTGTGTCCTCACGGCCCAGCGGTGTTGCTGGGAGCAGGTGCTGAGAGGATGCAGAAGGGAGCTGAAACCTCTGTATGTGCCAGTCTGGGTGCTCATCCTGCTGGCTCATGGGCAAATGGGCCGTGGGCGGGCGGAGAGAAGGACGACAGGAAGCGGAGTGGGGAAGACACTCCAGAAGAGCAAGGGGCAGGCACCCCCTGCCCTGGGTCCTCTACATTCGAAGGTCTTCTGCCAGCCTGCTGTTAAAGGACTGGGGGTGGGAGTGGGGCAGTGGGGAGAGGATCTTCTTAGACTCCATCAAGCCTGACTGGGATCCTGGCAGCTCCGACCTGGCCTTCCCGCCTGAATTTCCAAGAGCAGAGTGATCTGAACCTGGAGTCCACTGCACACCAGCAAACCATGGCCGTGTCACCCCACGGGAGCATAAACAGGACAAGTGACACTGTGGGCTGATGACTCCTGAGGGGTCTTCGGCAAAGGTCTCCCTTCTGCAAATCATCAAGGTCAGACACGACCAGAGACCGATAAATCTTTAATATAAAAATTGTACAAGAATTTTGATACAAATTACAAGAGGTATTTGGACAAAATATGAATAAAATTCCATTTACATCCCCAAACCCTTATGCATTTTATGCAAAAGACATACTGTAGACAGTTATAGTACAGAAAATACAACAGTGGAGAGAGCAAATCAGGGCTTTTAATTCCCGTAAGACTACTCAGAACAAAGCCAGAGCGGAAAGAAACAGAACACTCCCCTCCCCGCGCCCCCATGGTTTGGGGACAGACGGTCTTGGTAAAGGTACCACCAGCACAAGAATCTGATCACAGCGATGCGCTCTGTCCCCGCGCCCTGGGTGCCAACTGTGGTTCTGCCACGTCCTCACCGGAAGCACGAGAGCCAGGGAGGCAGAGGGATAGCCTCACGCTGGGGGAGGGGGAGGGCGCATCTCGAGAGCACTGGGCTCGCTCTAGCTCTTCCCATGGGCCCTTGCGTGCAGGTGAAGCCCAGGGCTTTTGTCACTGAGACACAGCTCAGAGGGGTCTTAGGGAACAGGTCTCCCTCTTACGCAAAGGGCAAGCCCTGGTTAGCGTGGAGAGGTTTTCTCCTCGCCCCGCCCCCGCACTGCCTCTACCCCAAGTGAGAACGCTGTCCACACGCACACTCTGCGCAGTCCCCAACCTCGCATGTGGTCATCTCCCTAGGTCCCTTCTACGTGGGCGCTGGACACAAACGCTTTCTTCGGGGAAGGGGCAGAGGAACCGACGACGTTTGTGCCACAAGGCACCGGCGCTACGGTTCCAAGGGCACTCCTGTCGAGGAAAAGACCAGGGCCTGGCATGCACTTAGGTTATAGAAACCCCGGGCGGTGTAGCCTGCGGATGGCTCTCCATCGCTATCCCAGTCAGAGAAAGGAGGACGGGCTTGACTTTCTTGCTTCAGAAAAGGTGGGGGGGTGGAGGGGGGGGTGGTGATTGGCAGAGGAACTGAAGATCAGAAACGCCAAGGGCAGAAGTGAGAAAACCCTCCACCCGGGGCAGGGAGGTTCAGGAAGGCAGTGAGAGGGGTGGTTTACTCTGTACACGGACATGCATGCAAACAACAACAACAAAAACATCCAAACTGAGGACTCGGTGAGATGCCAACCGCTGGCCTCCGTGTAGACATCTCAGGTGCACCTATTAATTAATTCAGCGCTCCGTCTGGGCGGGCGTTGAGTCGGAGCTGTGTGCGCTTGGCCCTGTCCACAGCGGCCCTCCCGGCTCGGGGCCAGCAGGAAGGCGCTCAGCTGCCCTGTAGGGGGACTACCCGAAGGACTGGGGCCCTCTCCCCATCTCTTAGAACTCACGCTTCCAGGGCCAGATGACTGGAGCACTCCCACACCCCGGGCTCCCCAGAGCCTCGTCTCAAGCCTTGCAATCTGTAACCGAAGTGGGCAGAGGCCTTAATAATTGATGGTTTGCCATCTTAGCTGTGCATTATCTCAACATCACATTTGGCAACAGGAAGCCTTATAAAGTCTTGGTATAGCACTTACTCTCTCTCTCTCTCCAAGAAATATATATATTTTACTATCTACTTCTCTCCGTTTGTGAGAAAATACCTTTCTCTGCTCGTCCACCTCTTCAAAGAGAGAGGAAACCAACAAAAGCATCACCCTCAAAAACGGGAGCTGTCTCCCCACATTCCTGTTGCTTAGAGGGAAGGGGAGGTGCCGAATTATCAGCCAGCTAGACCTGTGCGATTTTGGCCACTGAGTTTTTAGGGAAGCTGTGATTCCACCAAGATGGTGGAAAAGGGATTGTAGCATCCACACTAGGGACTTCAAAAAAACTTCCACCCTACCCCGACTCCTTTGTCTCAAAGTGCTTCCCTTCTGAGCCCTCAGACTGTGGCAGTGCCTGGACCTAGCACAGGCTTGTCCACACATCCCAAAGTGCGCACCGGAGCCCCCACTGCGCCTGGCCTGTTTGGTTGACTGCTCACAGCAAGGCCGACAGGCTGTGGTCAGACCAGCTGCGGGAGGACCACAGAGTGGAGAGGGTATCACCTACTTGTTGAAGGATGAGAGGCCCCTGGGTCTCAGGTGTCACTGAAGTCACCCACTGTGTCTGCCGTCACCTGAGTAGTTCCCTGTACGGTGGCAATCACTCGTCCCCAAACCCTGCAGGTGGCATCGGTGGTTTGAGAATGTTTTCTTGTGGTCTTCCTTTGCCCTGTCAGTACCTGAGTTCGCCAAGCTCGCTGTGTCTGTCCTTCACAAAGCTCTCCAAATTGTGGGAGTTATTTCCCCGGAAGGATCCGGGAAGATGTTTGCTCCCGCTGAAGGCCTGGTCCTTTCCTTGCTACAGAGGGTCCAGATGAACAAAGTGCGGGTCAATCCACTGCCTGACTCAGTGGGCTTGGGGACTGGCACCAAGTTCAAAGGGTTTCCTTGCACGTTATCCACTATGGGCTCAGAGCCAATGGTTTACAACGCATGTCCTTCTTTTAAAAAAGGGGTGGGGGTATTGTCTTCCTCTCTTCTACAATACCAAGCAATCCGATCCTACATGAGGTTGCAGGAGACTCAGCTGCTGTTGTAGGGCCAACCTCAGTCCTCCCTGAATGGATGGGCAGGAAGTGGAATTCCACAGCAGCAGACAAAGAAAGCTGTCCTAGATGGCTTCTCTCCACTGGCCTGTTGTTTAAGAAGCTGTCTCGTTACTGTCATCTGAATGTTGGAGGGCACACTGAGGGGCAGCCAGGAGTGCAACACTCAGGAATGTCTCAACAAAGACAGGTTGTGTGTGTGTGTGTGTGTGTGTAGGGGCGGGGTGTGTGAGGGGAGTGAAAGTGAGGGGCGTTGTGGCCAAGGCCTAGCCCTTATGCTCAATTTCCCCTTCACCAGGGATAAACAGGCAATTACGCATCCTTTTCTACGTGATGGCAAGTGCTGAACTGGAAAACGCACTATTAGTTTGTGTCCCTTCAGGGCCAGGGCAATAAGTAGCCAGGAGAGCCGGGGCTGAAGCCGAGAGGGTGTTGTCTGCTGTTAGTGTGACAGACTTGTCAGCAGCATTCACATTACTGGAAGGTAATAAAGTGACAAGTAAGTTATTAGAAAGATATGAGGTGAAATTGAACTGCAACTCCGAGCCTGGCTTCGTCCTCTCCCCCTTTGTAATGGTCCAGTATTTGTTCACGCAAGTCACTATTCCTGGGGCAAGGGAGATTTCCTTTCCCTTTGGCGGTAAAGGTCAAATGAATTTACAGCACGCCTTTGAGAAGAATATGGTTTTATGACAGCGATAGTTAGCGTGTTCCTTTAAATATAAAGCATTCTAATGAACACTAATGCCAGTCCAATTCCAGGTACTTGTAAAAAGGCTTTAAAAAAACCACACCTAACCCCGTTAAGGCATTTGCCCAATGGACAGTGTTTGTTGCCCTATTACTGTCAAGTGGCCGTCAAATCACTCTGTGCAAGATCCAGAAGACAAGGAGGACAACTCGGGAGACAGAGATGGGTGTTGGGGCCTGAGTGTATTGCTAATGCCCAGATCCATTTCCAGCTGCTTTTCCCTCAGTCACTGGGAATCTCCCTCCGACTGCAAAGATGGAGTAAGATTTCTGAGACCAATCTTAAGCAACACGAACAAGATCGTGACTCTGAAACAGTGAACCCCTAAGTCCTTTCACTGTCTCTGTGAAGTGGAATGAGGACATACCATGGGAGAAGACCTTTGGCCAAATAATAGTACCATCAGGGGGGCTTTGTAGTGTTGGCACAGTGATGTGGCTGTGACAGGTACACGCCGATACGTTTCCTCATGGTGCCATCAGAGCTGCTCACTCTTTGCCCTTTCTCAACCCCACAGGGACCTGTGCCTTCTTCTGAGCATGAAGGGACTGACCTCTTTCCTCAGTCAAAACCAGCCTGGTGCTTGACGGGCACTTGGCCCCAGGGAACTCTGCAGGCCACCAACTCTGCAGGGTTGGCCCAACGCTTTCTCTTGCGCACGTAAGCCACGTGCAGACCCTGGGTTACAAATGAGCCGCTTGTGTGCCCCATTGTTAGCTCCGCCCAACAGGTACTGTCCTCAGCATGACATTTGTGCGAGCAAATGTGCACTCTGCAAGCAATGAAAAGCTGCCTTCCTAGATGTATCTGTTGTGAGGGGTTGCTTCCTGAATCTCAAAGTGAGGGCATAGGTATATCCCATTTAGGGCAAACAGGGGTTGCTGATAAGTCAGGTATTCATAGCCAGGAGGCTGCCTGTATGTGTTTTCCTAACAGGTTCCAAGTTCCTGCTCAGGTTCCTATCTTCTCATGATTGACAAACCGGGGTCCCTACCTTCTCATTCACCTATTATTGTCCTCTTAACTCTAGAGCCCCTAAAAAAACTGTATGTACTTTTCCCACTGGGGAAAATGAAAACAAACAAAATTTCTGAATTTAAGTACCCTCAGTTTAGGGAAAAATACAACGAATTATTTTAAGATCTCATTGTCAGAATTTTCAAAAGCAGCTCTTAAGAGGTGTATTCATGGGATGAAAGGAAGTTTGCTTTGGACTGTTTGCTGAAGCTTGCAGATGTAGCCTGTCCTCTTACAGTGGTGCTACTTACTGGTCAAATGCTAATACACCCTGGGTGAGTCAGGCCTGCTTAGATCAAGCCCTTTGCAGCTCCCAGCGTCTCACAATGGCTACTGGCTTCCTTGTGTTTTAATCGCCAAGGGTCCCTATTTTCATTTGCTTGGCACTCATCTGGGGAAGGAGGTCACATTTTATTTGATGGTATAGTTTCTCCTGAATGGGGAGAGTGGTTTGGAAAGTGCCCCAGACAAGAAGGCTTTGAATCTAAGAGCAATTTTCCACACGCGTGGGGCTATTAACTAAATAGGGGCTCTTGTCCCGCTTACTTGAAGGGACAAGAAAATCACAACCATTGTGCTCCAGTGTTTTGAAAAAGAGTCTTCTTGCTGCTGTTATTTATGAAGGGTAGCGCATAACACTGCTCAGATTTGAAGAGCCACCAGGTGAGAAGTGGGTGCGTTGGCCAAGGCAAGCCATGCCTTCCAATGTGTTTCCCCTTTCAAATAGAGTTCACAGCAAAGCATGTCCACCTTTTGAAAACATCCTTAAAACCAAGTGACCTGGCCCCTTCCATACCACGTAGACAATTCCCAGATGGACTTAAGTCTTTCTGATGGTTCAGGCAACAGTTTCACCACCCACCAGTGGACCTGCCCATGAAGAATAACAGCAGGTTTTGTACTTGTGAGGAAACGGGCTACAATCTACAAAATAAGAACATGCTTAAAAGGAAATCGGCATTAGTAATTTTCAGCCTGCACAGGGTGAATGGAGCCAGAGTCACTGTGCAGTGGGAGGAAACGTCTGAGATGACACACAGACAGAGAGGGGCAAAGCTGGAGTCTTCGAATGTGCAGCTCTCCATCCTGGCCCTCTGTAAGGAGGCTGGCAGAGTAGCGCTTCTCCTGCTTTACTGGGAAGTCACACACTGCTCACTCTGGAACTGGAGGGATGTTCATGAGTGAGTTGTATACCTCTTTTTGCCCCTTTCCCCTTTGAAGCAAATAGGCTTAATATTAGAAAATGTTCCCCCTGGTCCAAGGCTGCCCAACCACTGGAGATCAGAGGTGCCAAAGTAGTAGTAAATGGGGGAGGGGGTTACTTGATAAGTGCCAGCTGCCAGGACTTTGTGCCGTTTTTGACAAAGCACAAGTGGACCTTCGTACTCTGAGCAAGGAAAAGTCTGTCTGCATTGCAGTACTTCTTCCGGACCTTCTCTGATGGGTTGTATACAAGAGTGGTGGAAAGTACCAAACATATTTGTTTTCAGCCTGGTTCATTTGCTGCTGTGGCCTGCCGAGGGCCCTGTAATTCACTCACTAGGACCAGTTGACCTTTCACTTGACATTAAATTAAACAGACCAAGCATTGATTTTTGCACAAGATGAGTTCTAATACCTCAACCAAGAGCCTAACTTCTAAGAACTGCGAACATAAAAATGTGCTATTTTATTAAAACTAGGAATAATTTTATTGAGGGCTGTGTAAAGCCCCAAACCCAGTGTTTCTATCATCTCTTTTTAGGGGGGTCTGGGGATGTGGAGAGATGCTAGAAGTATTTCTCCATCTCTCTGAGCCTAACCCCTTCATAGGGAGGCAACAAAGCGAGACAGAGAAGGCTAAGAGGATGGAGTGTTTGCAAACAAACTTTTCATTATTCTAGTTCAGTCTTTCACAAATATACTATACAGAACCGTATATGGTAAACAAAGGAACACATCTCTGTCTACTCCATTTAACACAACACCAAAAATAAAGCAATGAAGACTTCGGGGGAATTCAAAAGGTACAAGAAAACGAAAATGGTGATTACTAATTCCTCAGCTTGTTACCGTAAACCTTGGTCATTTGGTGGCCAGTTTCTTTTGTATGGAAAATGCTTTGGGTCCTGCCTGCCTGTGGGACAAATGCAGACTTACACCCCTTAGCACCCCGGAAGGCGGCAGGAAAGACGAATCTTCCTCCGCTTCTCTTTGAAAACCTCTTGTTTCTGAAATGTTCACAAAAACACCGACTCCCCCAACTAGCGATGCTTCCCTCTCCTTTTGGAAACAATAAATACTGTGAGGTAAAATAAATTCTACAGGAATAATGACAACAGAAACGTATTAACAGTTTCCTTTGGCAAATTTAACGGAAGTGAATGCTGATGTGAACATAGGGGGAAAAAATGACAAAACATGGGGGAGAGGAAGTGAAAACAAAGGGGCGGTGTGTTCCTAACCTTTGGACTATGGGAGGAGAGAAATGTTTTGAGGCCATTAGATGTAGAAAAGAAATACAACACCTTTAAATGACTTGTGTGTGCACTAATGAGATAGTCCTCTCTTTTTCTTCCCCGACGCTTAAAAAAAACAAAAGGAACGATGACCGTCCCCCCCCCCCCCACCAAGTCCGTGAAGCCTCCCTTCATGGCTGTGTCTGCAGACTGAACAGGGGTCAATGTCATCATTCAGCCAGTATGTAATGGTTGCCAAGGCCGTCGGTGTGGTTTACCAGTCCAGGCAACATGTGTAAACATAAGAACAACAGAACAAAACAAAAAGGTTGGAGAATTGCCTTCCCGCTCCTCCTTTCGAACTCTCAATGGCTTCATTTCAGGCTAGCTTTCCTTCTTCTCTGACGTCACACACCCAACCTAGAGCGCTAGTTGCAAGCACTGCCCCCACCCTCCCCCCCGCCCCCGCCCCCACCTCTGGGGCTTTTCAGAGAGGAGTGTTGCTCAATTCAAGTTCAGCACATGTTTGCAAAGCTTCCCAGGGCTGCTGTGGCTACCGGCTTTTGATTTTGTCTCTCACACAGGCCTGCCCCACAGCATTGCCGCAGAACTGGCCACACCACAGACTGCCCTGCCAGGGACCCTCTGGGCTCGGCCTGGAGGGAGTTTTCCTTTCCTGTTAGGAGACAAGGGCCAGCTCCTTGGAAATGAGTGCTCAAATCTCTGTCTGCAGCTTCGCTCCAACGTGGGTCTCTGCGTGTCCTGAAATAGTATCCTGCCTCCACAGAATCAATGTCTTGGCCTCTCCCGCCACATGACTGGGTTCGCCTTTGATGCAACTTAACATACAAGCAAGAAGGATGCAGTGCCGAGTCTAATAACACTCGGCACTTGAAGGAGTCACCAAGGGTGCTTTTCTTGTCTTTCTATTTTTTTTTTTTTTTTGCAAAAAGCGGTTTTCTGGTGGCCGACAAATTGGCCTGTGGTTATGTTGGGTGACTAATTGTATTTTCTTTTCTGGAAACTTGTGCAAAGTTGGCAGTTTTGTGTTAACACGAATACTTTTGTTTGGCATTTGTGCCCTATACTGACCAGACCGTTTTTATACAAGTGGATTTTTTTTTTAAAGACACTTACTGAAGTATGGCAATAGTTTAAGGGTAAAAAAAGAAGCATGGATATTACACATCCCCTTGTAGTGTATGAAAAAAAGTGCATGACTGGATTTATGTAATAGTACAGGGCATTAAAAAAAATCAGGTTTGTGCTGTAACGCATGCCAGCACCTCTTTACCACTCTATCTAGCAGGTAGTAAAAACAAGACCATGTTTTTATAAAACAAAACAAACAAAAAAACAACTGCATTAATGCTAACATAAATGAATAGCGCTAGCCGGCAAACTATTTTTGTTTGCCTGCGTATCTAACAGCTGGATGTAACTGTAAAAATTAAACGAGTTAAACAACCATCAATACACTTGTTTACATCATTGGCCTCTCAAGGCGAAATATTTACAGGTGAATCTGCCATGCTTTAATTGAAGATTCTCTCAAAACCTTAAAGTTCACAAAAGACAACGCTAGGAAGTTCCTCTTTTTTTTTTTCCGGTCCCCCCCACCCCCTTATTACTTTTGTTTTTTGCAGGCAACAGTCATGGGAACCACACATTTTCTCTTTGGAGTTGACCAAGGAGTACTGTCAAACTGGGGCTGTGTTCCGCGTGCGTGCGCGCGAGCTTGCGTGCGTGGGCGGGTACTGTTTCCACATCCTCCCAGATTAAAGGCCCCTCCCTTCCCCCAAAGGGTAAAGAAAAACGGGGGTAAAAAACGTAATTCAAAAGCACCTAGTGTTTCTCTTTTTCATTTTAGCTAGAGAAGTATTGTGCATGTCCCCCGTGCACGCAGAGGCATACAGGTGTGCGCACACGCACACACACACATACGTACACACACACACGCGCGCACACACACACTGACTATGGCAGTTCGGGTTCGGAGGCCATCGGGTGAGAGCTGGCATTGGTCGTGTCCATCCGGGGGCTACTCTACCGACGCGAAGGGGAGGTTCTTGTGGAGGTTGGGGTTCTGACTGTGCCGGTTCCGGCTGCGCACGGAGGAGAACATCATGTTGCACCCGGGCACCTTGCACTTGTGCATCTCCCGCAGGTGCACGGTCTTATAGTGCACCCGGAGGGTCCCCTTGTTGCTGTACATTTTGTGGCAAATGTTGCACACGATCCCACCGTTGCTCGCCGCCAGGCTGTTGAACATGAGCGAGCCGGCCACGTCGGCGCCCAGGCTGCCCGGGAGCGCCAGGGCCTCGGCCTTGTGCGCCGACTCCCCGCTGTCACTCGCCCCGTCCAGGTCGTCGAGCAGAATGCCCTCGTCGCTGCCCGCGTCGGACTCCCGCGAGGAGTGGATGCTGCCGCTGGACTGGAGGCTGGAGGTGGTGCTCAGATCCAGGACCATGTAGTCGTCCGCCATGCCCCTCCCGTACCCGTTCAGGTGGGAGTCTTCCGTGCCCGCGGGCGAGGCGGCCTCTTCCCGGAGGTCGAGGCCCAGCGGGTGCTGGCCACCATAGATCTTTACCAGAAACTCATCCCGGAGGTCCTTGCTAAGGGAGGGCTGCGACGAGTCCAGGCCCATGTCATCGAGTTCTTTGGTCAACAGTTTACGGTGCAGATTTATGTTGGCACTGTGTCTGGGAAAAATAAGGTTGGGGGGGTGGGGGTGGGAGGAGGGTCGATGAAGAGGGGGTGGGGAGGGGCGAGAAAAAGGAGAGCATTTTAAAATGGATTCAACTGCCATCAGACATCCAAAAAGCACATTCACTGCTAAAGACTCCATCCTAACAGCGGTTCTCTACATGCTCTGGGATTTGGGTGTGCGTGGCAGGGGCGTGGCCAGGGGAGTCCCGTTTGCATAATTTCGATAGGAGTGTAAAATTCTTCAATGGGAGGCTGCCTGCACCCCCACCCCCACCCCAGCTCCTGGTTCTCAGTGGCGGAGGTTTCGGCGGGCGCGCTGTTCACAGCAGCTCTGTCTCCCTGGCAGAGATCGGAGAGCGCCACGCTAAGTGGGAGATGGGAGAGCAACTTGCTTTTGGTCAGAAAGATGAGCCTGTTTCTAAGCAAATTTGCCTAGATTCCAAGGAAATCGGCCAGATTCACTGTAAACACGCCAGGGCTAACGACAACAGCAAAAGCAAAGGGTTATTTTCTACTGGAACACTTGAAAGGTAGAGAAAGGATAACCCCCCAGCCCCTACCTTTTCAAAAGTGAATGGTCTAGTACAGTGGGTGGCAAACTTTGGAGTTGTTGTCTCCCACGACAATTTAAAAATTACTCGAGAGCCATAAATATATTTTTTTACAGATGAAATCACTGTTTTTAAATAATAGCTGTTTAAAACTTTCAATTTTACTTTAGAATCACATACCAAAAGCATGCACAGTGGCTCTCTGGGCCCCATTTGCTGAACCCCCGCTCTACATAATTGGGATTGAATTTCAAAGAATGGTGACACCTTGCTTGTGCCCACTACCCCACCCACTCCTTTCCTCTGCGTGGGAAGACTAACTGAGCTGTCCAGGAGAGGGACTGGAAATGGGGTTATTGATGCTTTCTAACCCCACAAGCCCCTCTTTGAAAGAAAGATGTGGTCTCTTGGTTAAATCTGGTCATAAAATGCATTTAATTTCAGGAGCTGCTGTATTCTATTGCTAACAAAGTTTTCACTAAGTATTTAGGCTCTTAAAATTCAAATCTGCAAATAAAAAGGAAGATACTGATATTGTTTTTTTTTTTAAATAAGGTCTACCGCCCTAAAAAAAATCACATTAAAACAACAGAAGGAGCCCAAAGAGACTACATTAAGATACAGTTAAGTACAAAAAACTCAAGCACAGTAATAACATATGGTTCCCTCTGTCTGAACAATTGGGACCTATATTTCTTAAGACAAGCAAAACTTTTATGCGACTTGTTGAGAGATTTGCTTGTGTCTAAAAAAAAAAAAAAAAAAAAAAGATTTGCCCCAAGTCCCCATAGGGATGTCATGATTTGCAAAGTCTGCTACATGTTCCTCTCCATCTGAAAACACTGCCTTTGTATTAATATCGCCCATGTATTTTTAAATGTCCTTGGGCATATACCTCTCTCCACTTTCAAAGGCATACATGTTTGACAAGTACCTAAATTGAAGTTTACCCTTCCAAAAATATAGCCAGATCAATAATAATACCCATAGATAAAAGCTTCTCAGGAATAATGGAAGCTCTGCATTCTGGAGAAGTTAACTGTGATGTTAGAAATAGTCTAAACGGCTGGTGAAGAACAGTTCAAAAGACCTCCTGATTAGAATTAAAAAGCATGAGAGACCAAAGTCAGTCACTCCACGTGGTGACTAGTCCTTCTTAGGGGGTGGTTGAGAGGTATGTACCACAGGGACAAGGAAAGTAGGCAGGGCCTCCTCTTTTCCACACCGGACAGCACCCAGCAACCCTTGGTCTCTGTGTCACAGGGGCAGCAGACGCCACCCCAACACTGCACTTAGGAAGGCTGAGCTTACCTTGTGACAATAAGATCAGCTTTCTAATCTTTTGCTAAATCGATCACAAAAGAAAGCAAGAATGAGAGAGAGAGAGAGAAAGAGAGAAAACAAATTCACATTCTAGACATCTGGTTTGTTTGTTTTCTTAACTTAAAACAATAAAATAGGGATTTAAAATGCTCTGATCACAAAATCATTTTTCTGTCATAAGCCATCATCTCATATGCTGTCTTGATGATTTTCAGATCAGCTGCATAATCCAAAAATCATAAATCAAATTAAGACAAACCAAATTCACAACATCATCATCATCATCCATAAATGAGTTCTGAACAGATGCATGCATTGTGCGGAAATGCGGATGATAAACAGAAGTTGTCCCCACGGCCCCTGCCCTGACACAGCCGTTCCCCGTTTCCTTGGTGTCAGATGGCACATGGCTCGGAGTGTAGATTGCTAAGCAGAGTGCAGGAAGTGCCTACTGTGAAGTCTCTAGCTTGCCATGTGGGCATGACACCTCCCGAGGGATGAGGAGGATGTAGAGAGTGAGTTACTGTGTGCACTGACACTCTATAGGTAAGATGGGCTAGAAGCAGCTCAGGCCTTCCCTTCCCCTCCCCTCCCCAGCCCTCCATACCCCACCCCTGCTCGGGATTGTCAACACCCTCCCCCTTCCTTCATGTCAGAAGCACACATTGGGTGATGACAGTAATGTAGAACTCTTGGGTTGCTTCGCACATCTTCTTCAGTTACCACTTCCTGGGTTCGCTGGGGAGGTGGCAGTAGCCAGACCCACAGCAGTCCCACTGCAGAAGGGAGAGTAAATTCACGTTGACACAAGGATACCCTGACCGCCCAGATGGACACATCGTGCCCATGACGACTTGGGAAGTTACACATCTCCGCTGATAAGTTACCAGGAAGAGATCTTTCTCTTCTGTTCTCACTTACAGGAGAAACCTGTAATCTAATTAGATGATGTCCCAGCCCTCAATATCTGTCAATCAAAACAATGCGCAGAAATGTACAGAGCCGCGCTGGCACTCCGCTCAACACTGTCCCTTTTCCGCTGTCAGCAGTCCTGTTGGCCTCTCCTAATTTAATTACATTGACTTTTATCCAATTAAGTGCCATCCTTTGCTTTAAAAAAAAAAAAAGGAAGAAAGAAAAGCTTTATCAATTGATTCAGGTGTAATGCAATAATAAAGATGAACTCATGGCAGTACATTAGCTCCGCTGTTCATAACTTCGGTACGTGGCTTCATTCATGGTAGTCGATTCCCATTATGCAACCACAGTTCCAGCGAATTGATTCTTTTATGTTCCTTTCTTAATCTACTTCATTTCTGTTTAATAATTCTCCTAAATGCCATATGCATAACACTTGAAGTGGGGATGAGAAGAATGGCCTGATGCTTTCTCATGACTGTTGGCTTGGAGCTTGGGTGGTAAACGGTATTACTGGAATGGAGAAGAGGGCAAAAGTAAGAGGCCCGTGTGGGGGGGGGGGGCGGCGGAAAGGAAGGTTGTGATTCTGCTCCTGTCCTCTAAGCTCAGGATCCAGCCTCTATGGAGCGGACAGAGGCAGCCCTTGCATTTAACACAGCCTTGTCAAGACTCGAGTCCAGCAAGCTAACCCCCTAACTTCCATTAATTACTGTGCCTCTAAAGGAGGTACCAATACCCAGGGTTAAAGGAAACATGAAGGCTATTACCCATTTACTTGGAACAGCATAAATGAAGAGGTGAAAGGAGGCGATGGAAGGGCCACAGAGAAAGCCCCCTGAGTACTAAGATATGAAGGGAAGCTAGAGCAGAGAATTCTAGAAATAGCCATTCCCTCCCACCCCTCAATAGAGGGAAGAGAACTGGGTTGTGTGCAGGGAGCACAACAGGGGCCGTGGGGGGTCCATCTACACACTGCTGATTTGATTTCACCTAGCAGCTTGGCACGAGGACGACCTAATCTTCTGCTTCCATAACGACAAGCGTCCAGAAAAAACGTAGGCTCTGCAAAGTCAGAATCCAGACTAATGGCACCGAACAGCCACGAGGAGAAGGAATCACCAAGTGACCGGTTCTTAATACTCCACAGATAAAGATGATGAGTAGGCTTTCAAATCAAACACAGCAGGTCTTCGAGAAATACATTTCTAAATATTTCTCTCCAGATAAGCCAGGTAGAAATATAGGAAGACGGTCAGACCTTCTTGCGGTTTACAACAATACACATATTATAAAGGTTGTTTGTTTCTACATGCTTTGATTATGTAGGCACTGCAGACAGGTGAAGTAGAATTCTTTGTTCAGAAAAGCAATGCCGGTGGTATGGGAAGGAACCCATTTCAATGCAAATCTGGTCTTAAGAACAATAATCCTCATGAACTGACCCCAAAGTCAGCCTTCAGGATGGATGTACCCTTTCATTTACTGCAGACTAAGTCGAATACTGTGTGCACAGCGGACACTTACATGCAGGAGAAACATGGGGGTCTGAAACAAGTAACATCCCCGGAGACTCTCTGGAGCAGTTCCACCCTGTCCTATAAGGTCACTAAGAGTCAGAATTGACTCAATGGCCATGAGCAGAATCATAGAAATACACTTGCCTTGGAGCAATGTCACAAGTCTTGAAGAAACTATTCTCAAACTACACTGCAGGAGGGCAGGCAGACCCCCACACCAAAGCAGTAAATGTTTGCAGAGGACAACACTGACTCTATCCATAGTTCAGGGTGCCAGAGCGGAAGGTCACTTAGCTAGGACATGGCAGACTGTTGACACTTGGACTCCTCTTGCAATAATAAACATTTCCTGTGGGCCATGTACTCTTTTCATACTATAGTTTCCAAATGCTTCCTCCTGAAGGGTAAAATCACCTTTAAATGCAAGAAAGGGAATCGAGTTCTGAAGTCATACCACCAAATTTTTGTCCTGAACTTTGGAAGACTGAGGGGAAGTGCTCAGACAAGAACGAAAAGGACTGGTCCCTCCCCTTGCTTCATGGAAGCTGCACTGCACAACCTCAGAAAACACCCAGGTCACCAATCACACGTGTGTGTAAAGGACCCCGCAGAGACAAAGTCAGTCTCCCTTGGGATTGTCTCCCACTTATTCACGTTTCCTTTTGTCCTTTGTCCAAATGCCCAGCTTAACTCCATGCTATCCTCGACCTAAGAAATTTAAGTTTCAGAACAAAAAAAATTATTTCAAAGAAGTCATGCTTTTGAAGACTGAACAAGCTTTTGGGAAAATATTCTCAAGTCTGAATCAGTTTGGGGCAATTCAGAACTAGTGAATCAAAAGTACATATTTATATAATTAATATTTAAATGCCTTTGGTAAAATAGAGGTCCAGTTTTTAACTGGATGTTGCCACATCTCCATATTTTTGTCAACACCCCCCCCACACACACACCCTTTAAATTACATCTCTAGCAAAGTAAGTGAGTGAATGTATGTCTTGTGTGAGACTGATGAATCTACAATTTACATTTAGGTTAATCTAGATGTCAGATTGGAGTATACTATGGGGTACAGACTCAACACTAATCCTGTATAAAAATATAAGCTTGTCATTCAAATCCAGAGACGTGAAAAAATGAAAATCTTTGTCACTCATTTGGTTGGTCTCTTCCTACCCGGATTGTTATAATACACTATCTGTGGCACGTAATGTCGCAGAAAGCCTGCACTGCTGTCTGTTAATGGGTAGGGTGCCTCTAGTTTAGCATCTATGACAGAAATCGCTTTGATTAAGTTATTATATTTCAAGATTCTCTCCAGAAGATCTGAAAAGCACCCACTAGCCTGGGAAGACAATTTGACATAGAATTCTAGGTGATAAAGCTCAACCAAACCAAACTGTTTGGAGAGTACAGAAGAACACAGTAGATGCAAGAAATAAAGCCAAGTTGAAAGTATGAACCTCAACCACTTCAATCCACTTTAATATAAAACAAATCATTCACACTGGTCACGCAGACACTTCCTTTCTACATTCAAATTATTCACTTGAAGATAAGCCCCCACACCAAACTCTTTAGGGGTTTGGCTAATTTACTGCACAGATACCGCACGTCTGTTGTAATAACAGGTAGGATGTATTGGGGTCGACCATTTATCAGAATTAGACTTCTTTTCTCAATTCGCAGTGAATTATGCTGCCTACACGACTCCCCTCTCTTGGAGCCTGCCATCCCCTCACGGCCCCTAATGTGGCAGGCAAACAAAATTGACAGTCTCATCTTGTCAACAAGGGGCGATTCTCCTGAGAAGGCATTTTACTTTGCAGAGGAAGCAATGTATTAATGTGCCTGTCCCAGGAATGTTAATCAGCTTCAAGCTTCCTCTCTAACTTTGACGTGAACGAAATCACCAAATTGGTTTACTAAATGAATCGTAATATGCTAATAAGAAAGCATGACATATATGGAAAAGCCAAACAGATGGTTTGTTTACTCCACTTTGCAACTTTATAAATGTTGTAACTCTGAAGATGTTAGTGAGAATTATTGGTCTGCTGGCAGAGGAAAACGTGTCTTTCGCATACTAAATGTGGCACTACAGTTAGAAAACAATTTGTCATTGCTGTGGAATGCATAAAAAATGTTAATGCGGCGATGGCATTTGGGAAGGCAAACTGGTAGGTGGGAAATGGGTTCGCTGGATGCTCAGGTTAAGTGGAGAATTGCTACCCAACATCCCTGCTCCCTCACTGGTCCACTTTGAGTGGTATCTGACATATCACGGGCTTCTCGAGGGTGCCGCTTATTCAGGGGGGACCTGTTGCTGTGTACTGAGCAAGGCGTGCTATGCGGCGAACAGCCCGTGTTCTCACAGCACCTGGGTCGTTTCTCAGTCAACCATCTGGGAGGGTGCTCAGTTTGATACCATGGCGGGGGTAAGGTGGAGGAGAGGCTTCACAAACCCATGTATCCCAAAGGAATTTAAGGCAGAATTCGAGTTTTTTTTTCCAGAATTCGAGTTTTATGTGTACTCTGGAGAAGCTTCACAAATCTGCTTCGTTTTACTGTCTTAATGAAACATTTAGAAGACATATTTCCAAAATCATAAGACAACATTTCTTCTTTCCTCGATAACCAAAAATCGCCTGTTCTTTTACAATTAGTATTTCCTTCCCAACACAAACAAACCCGGGGCAACACTTTCTTCCTGAGCCCTTTTTACAAAGATGGTACCTTTAAGGAATGGCTTACACACATCATGAAACATGCTAATGTGTAATCTTTTTCAAGTATATTAAGGTTAGGTGAGTTTTCCAGAGGAAAGGGACAGTATTTTGTAGGATAGCCAATATTATTCTTTAGCCACAGCCTTCCCTAGAAATTCTAAGGTGAAAGGAAACATCTGCAGCTACAGGAACAAAAAACGATGGGCAAGATTGAAATGATGTCTTTGAAGTCAAAGCTACTGTATAAAAACATAGAAACATCAGATAGTCGACCAGCAATGCATCTCACGCTACCAAACACACAGCTTTTAGAATCATTTGGATGCTTTTTCGCTTGTTTTGACTTTTAACCACACAACCATAGCTGGAGACACAGAACTGTGTATTGAAGAGGGGCTGATTTCTCCCACTTGGAATTACTGAGCGTCCTGAAAAGACCCCTCATTGTGTGGGGCGTCCCCGTCCATCACCACCAGGAGCTCAGAGCACGGAACATGCTACCATCCACAGGCATGGGAGAGCGAGGGAGGCGTGATCTCGAGAAACCGTGGGGTTCATCTTGCTGCCCAAGGATCATTTTGGGGCAAGAGACATTAGCGGCTGTCCCAGCCTGGCACTTAGATCTCGCTGGAAACACCTCCTCATTCCTGACCAACAAAGAAAATTTCAATAAAGTACTCTTACTGGTTTAACAACAGTGAGCTCCTGGGATTGTCAAAGCGCTCAGCCTTTTCCAAGGAGAGTAGAAATCAGCAGCTCAAATATAATTAACCTTCCCTTCCCAATGCAAACTGCCAGGCTCCGGCGCTCCGCAGTCTATTAGGGAAGTTATAATGGCCAACAGGCAGAAGCAAAATTGGTCAAAAAGTTGGCTGCTGCTGTCATATTTTTGGAATTATGATTAATGGCACTAATAATGTGGATGATTATTGATATGTGTACCTCCAGCAGTTTATCATATTGCTCCGGCTGCCTACGTCCACAATAAACAGGGTGCTATCATTTACCTCTTTATTGAAGGCAATCCTTCTCTTGAAGGAGCATATTCTAATTACTTCGTAATGTTTTATGTCTTAAACATTTTGCAGCTTTGGACCTTGCCAAATGCTTCATGTCTACCATTGATTAATTACTGAATGTTTAATCAAAATTTAGAACCTAATGTAGTCATTTATGAGCACGCTGCAGTGCCAAGGTAGTTAGGCCCTGCTCCCAAGTTTGGAGAGTCCTGGGTTCAAACTCAAATCCCAGCCAGGCGCAAGGATCCAAGAATTCCACCTTGGGTGCTCGGAGGTTGCCAATTCTACCTCCGCTGATAAATGGGAGGCAATCTCACCACAGGCTGAGCAGCAACTTTCCTGCCCCTCTCCCTGCTGGGCTTCGTCTCCTCTCCCTTACTCCCACCGTCCACGGCACATCACCGCTGCCGCTTTCCGACAACCAGGAGGTCCCCATGAGCAGCCAACACAAGTCCACAGTTCTGAAGTGGTTAAACAAGTGAAAAATAATTTGCTAGGACAAATACATAAGTTTTTTTTAATGTGGATTTTTTATGGGACTGTCATACAGCCATTCACCGTTGAAGTTAAGTGTTTTTTTAATACCATTACTGAACTGCTGAAATGGATGCTAATATAGCTTGGAGTGCTAATGTCAAGTCCTGGTAATAAAAAAGACAGACTGCTGAATGAAATAATTTCAAGTAAAAAATAGAACAAAAGTGCTCTCTCTCTTGCTCTCCACTTTTATTGAATTGGGACTGACGGAGCCAATTGCTTTAGAAGTCTGTAAAACACAATTACTAGTGAGCGGGCTGACCCACCGGTGGCCCTCAGTGACAGAGCGGACTAAAGAGGCGCAGAGTTAGCGCGGCGGCCCGCTTCCCCTCTGGTGCTGCGCTGGACCCCGGCGACCCAAATCGGACTCTCTTTACAGGCAAACTCTTGTTATCGCCCATCAGGGCAGGAAAGGGGCTTCCTGCATCCTCCTCCCAAATGAAGATGTCCACTTCGGTGATTAAAGGTACTCTGTCTCTTGATCTCCTTACGTAGGTGGGTATTGATGTACAAGCACACAGCGCACACTAGGTGGGTGCGCTGAGGTCAGAAAGCCGGGCTACTCTTTGAACGGCTGGCGGCCATGCAGACAGATGGACAGAACAGCAACATGGAGGCATCGTGGAATACATGCTCCCTTAAAAACAATTCTCTCTCTCTCTCTCTCTCTCTCTCTCTCTCTCTCTGTCTGTCTGTCTGTTTTTGGTCTCCCCTTAAGGTAAAGTTGACATGAGAGCAAGCAAGAAAAAGAATTAAACTGAAAGTGGGTAACATTTTCCCCCCTAGTTAATAAAAGAAGTAATGAACTCCATAAAGTACTAGCGTTAAGATCACTAAGACTCTAGGCAGAACAGCTTTTTACTAGGAATTTACAGCTCCTGTTTTAATTCAGGCAGCTTGCATTACGACATAAAATCGAGGTATTTCTTAAAAGCGCAGTTCTAAATGTTAAGTAACAAAAGAAAAATAACCCTGTCCCTAAAAAGCATCCTGTCTTTCTTCCGCTGTCTCAGGCCCTTGGCTGTTCCCTCCTCCCTTCCTCCCTCCCTCCCTCTCTCTCACACACACCTTGGCACTCAGAAGTCCAAGTTATTGAATCGCTTTTTTATGACGTTGTAATTTTTTGGCAAGTGCAAATGCCTTTCATATTCTGCCACATTCATTTATTTGAAGCTTGTGGGAGGCTTTCCGCAAAACGACTTCGTTATTTCTGAGGCTTTCAAAGAAAAAAGAAAGTGTGTTCAGCTTAATCTTCGGTAGGAAATTTAAACAGAAAGGAACGTCTCTCTCCCCTTAGCACAGCAGTGAGCCCCCATTTCCATGGCGAAGGTGCAGGTAGAGAGAACCAACTTCCACCAGGGAGTATGTACACTAGTAAGTCCTTCCAGACCTGTGCATGCACTCTCCAGCCCTGGCTCCTGGAGGAAAATGCCTTCTTCTTCATCTTCTTCTTCTTTTAATCAGAAGAAAAGGAACTTCCCTAAATGAGTGTTTCCAATGAGAAATTACGTATCAGGGGGATTCACGGCAACGAAGTCCATCTGGGTGCGGAAGGGAAGGAAGGAAGCGGCAAGCAGGAGGAGAACCCCTTCAGGACAACACTATCGTGAAAAACACGCCACAGGCTCACTCGGTGTGCGCACATGCCTCCACCACGTCACGTGTGGCCGAGATTTTAAGATGATGGTGGCAGGAGCAGTGGCTTGTTCCTTTTGAGGGAAGAGAAGAATACTTCAGGCATACTCAGAAGCACCGTGTTTTTTGTGTAATGGCAGGCTTGCGGCCCCCAGGGATGTAAGGCTAGCGCCCATCCAAAGAAATCTGTAAAAGTCTCCTGGAAAGGAAGCTGCATTGGCTCTTTGGCCAGTGCTGTGGAAGATGGTGGAAGGGAGTGGGGCAGTTCTTGTTGTGGAGGAGTGAAAGGTCAGCGAGGCTTAAATGAGCTTGTCTGGTATCCAGCGGGGCCCGCAGGAGGTCATTAGGAAGATCTGAGGCTCACTTTCGGCCTGACAGTCTCTCTCCTCCTGATACTGAGAGACCGTTTTTTTGCTGTCACTCTTCTCCCAGTAGAGAGAAAGAACCCCAGGGGAAAGATTGACAGTGAAGTTTATCTTGCTACCAAAGTTTTGCCTAAAGAGGGCACAACTAGCAATTACTCAGGAGAGGGATTTATTTTGTTTGCATGCTTTTGATGCAACATAATGGAGATGAGTGCCAATGGCCTATTGATCTGCTGGTTCTATTGTGAAACCAAACAGAGGGGCGGGAGCTCTTGCGTGTGTGTGTGTGTGTGTGTGTGTGTGTGTGTGTGTGTGTGTATGTGTGTGTGCATTTAAAAGTCAAAGGACTTCACTATACCTAAAAGAATTTGAGAGGCCAGGGAGCTGTGGGTTGACTGGCAAAAAAATAAAAATAAATAAAAAAATAATAAAACTGTTGAGGTCTTCCAAATGCTCTTTTCTTACTTGCGGAGCATATTAATGAACTGTATTCGACAGCTAATTATATTAGGGAAAATATACTAATAGTTATCTTGAACTGGTGTTAAGTGCCTCATTTCTTGGAGCTACTGTCTGGTGAAATCCTGCATAATTGTTGCAAAGCTCTCTCTAAAAAAGTTTCTCTTTGAAGTTCAAACATGGAGAATGATGGGAAAAATGGATGTTGCTATACTGCAAAGGTGCTAACAGGAGGCAGGTCGCCTGTTCTCGCATCTTCACCTCTGCTGTTAATGTATGCAGTGGCTCCTCAGAGGGAGTGCATGCTAATTTATGATGGCACACCTGTACAGGGCTGGAAGTCAGGTAATAAGAGAAGCAAAAACTATACATCTCTGCTTTTTAGCTACAGCTACCCAGAGGCCGATATAGGAACAAATTTAATTCTGGAGACATCAGCAGGTTTTAATAAACCAAATACAGATGTCTTACTCCATACCAATCAAGAAGTTTCCATGTCTAAATCTGGACTGATTTAACTAGCATCCAAAGAGAAGGCTCACACTGAGCACCAATGGCTGCCTTCTATTTATTTATCAATCACCCTAAGCCAATATTATTCTCTCTTTGAATGTGTCCCTGGGGAGGAATCACCTTTCCTACACCTTGAGGATCAAACATATGCAACTTCACTTCCTCCTCAAACTTGACACGAACCATGGCAAACTCTGCTTTGCCAATTCTTTCCAGGGAAGAACAGAATGAGGATGGTGAAACTCATTTCAGATGAAAAACACAGAGACAACAGCTTCTTTAAGTTTCTGGGCATCGCATCTTAGCCAGAGGAATTTGAACAATGTCAAATCACGACAGTAGGCATAATGTACTTTAATGTACTACCCAACGATAAGGACCGTTAGGCCAGAGGGCAGAAGGGTGCCTCATTGTTTTTTGAATCGAAAGAGAAATTGATAAATGGGACCCCCACTGAAAGATAGGTGGTCCACAGCCACTCAACCCTCTTGGGATAAAAACCAAGTCCGAAGCAGAGAAATGACCAAATGGAAACTAAACCCGTGGCTGTCAGTTGTCCCTGTCTTGGGTGACCCCATCTCAGCGCAGTAGGATCCTCTTGGAGACTGTCAGTGGCTGGTTTGGGGAAAGCCGATTGACAGATGTTCTTTCCCAGGGAGCTTGAACATGCTCCCCAATCGGCACCTCGCAGGGAACCCCACAGGGAGCCCAGCTAATTCTGACTTCAAAACAGTATCAGGACAAGCTATTTTGACGTTCTTCTTCCCAAGAAGTATTCCGATGCCCATTTCAAAACTGAGGGCCAGAACAGATGTCCCTATTATCAGGTGATCAAGGCCAGCCTCCTCTCCCCTGGCAGATCAACATCTCCATGACAGAGAATTCAGGAGACAGGAAAGCAGAAGGTAAGATGGTTAGAGACTTGCAAGTCTAATGTTCTATAGAAGGGTTATGGACCCCCATTTGAATCATTTAGCAACTGCATTTAAGAATCATTAATCTTTAGGGAGAGAAAATCATTTCTGCGTCAATTCCATATTTCAGAATAAGAATCAGTCTACTAGACACCTAGGGAATGGGATGAACTGGGCTCTATATATGATAACTTGGTCCTGACAGGAGATGTTAGTTAGAGTCCCCCACCCCCCACCCCCGCCGCTCCTTTGCTTTGGGATTGATTAAACTTACTCCCACTTACAACTAACTATGCACGCAAGGCCACCTTTGAAACGGCTTGGACTCCTCAGCTCTAACAGCATGTAACCATTACTTCTCCCCTCCCTAGACCACACAGGAGCCTTCATCTTGAACTTATAAAATCTAGAAGGACTGTAAGCGAAGACCTGGGACGTGTTGTGCCAAATCTAAAGCCCAGCTCTTCACCGATTTCTCCTGCCACCTTTCCATTCTGCTTACTTGGAAAGCCAGCACACCAACCACTGAGGTATAAGCCCCGGCTTGAATTGGAGCAAGGCTGGTGTGCGAATAATACCTACCTGTAAGGTGCTGTAAACACCAAGATGAGGTTTGTTTTTCTAAGAGGGAAGAGGCTCTCTCTGTTAGCTCTGTTGCATGCATCCCAGAGGGGCCGTTGCCTTGCACACTCCAGGCCCCGCCCATAACCCCTCAAGGCTCTCTCTGTACCAGGAAGAGGCTGTGGTGTCCAGGAAGGATGGATGGAGGGGAGGAAAGGGGTAGGCCTGAGCACAGCAGGGTTAAAGACAAAGGAGGTCTTCTGTTTGGGAAGGCCTTTCATCTCAGGGAACGGTAAGAAAGCCTGCCTTAGCTTCACAACGAATCAGCAGGGGAAAAAGGCAAGCCACAAACTTCCTGGGGTCCTTGTGACCAACACAGACGCTTTGGGGAAAAGCAGAGATGTGGCTCAGGAGGCTCTGGGAATGCGGAGGAGATTCAATTAGAGGCCCACATGAGTTGATGGAATCAGGATAAGAGGCTGAAACAGGAAGACAATCACGTGTCGGCCTCCACCCAGACCAGCCAAGGCTGGTCCCCCTGTGTGCATCACTGAGTCTGTCTGCTGTCTGTGGCAGCTGCACGTGCACGACACTGTGGATTAATTCAAGCCATCGACTCAATAAATGTTTACCAAATCAAAGCTTTCTACCTGGGACCAAAAACATCTGCATATCCGAGAGAGGTTTTAGGATTTCTAATTTTTTTTTAAAGGCAAAGCTTTCATGTGAGGAGTTAAAAATAAACCCACTCAACAGTGCTTTCTGGTTCCATTTCTTTATCTTCATTGACCATGTGTGATGAAATTTCAGAAGTAAGAATTCAGGTGTGATGTACTCAGCTGTCTTCTGAGGGGTGCTCTGCCCCGTGTGTCTGAACCCATGAGAACGTTTGCCCTATTCTCCCCACTAAGAACATTCTCGTTCTTCTGGACACCGAATCAGTTTTGGAATGGCTGCCCACTGCCACGCTCACAATCCTTAGAGTCAAAAGGGAGAGAGAGAGAGAGATCCCTGTGTTGTCAATGGCTTTTTTTTTTTTTAATGTTCTCCATGAAAACATCTCTTATGTTCAAGGACATAAAAGCACAGCATTGTGTTTGCAAGTGATCGGACATAATGAAAGTGCCCACTGTAGGTGGTTAGCCTCTTGGTCATGTGTTAGGGCTTATGATATTTTCAGTAAAGCAAGGAAATCATGATAGCAAATAAACTCAGATTCTGGCTTTCCTTCCAACATTCCATTTCCATAAATATTTTATGCAGGATTTCATGAGTCTTTTATTTTTGTTTTTTAAAAAATCCAATGCATTAACTTCATTATCACTTGTGTGCTCTTTCAAATTTTAAGAGAATGAATCCGACTAACAAACGTCGGGCATGAGGAAGTTGTGTATCATATTATGCTTCATCATTCGAAGTCCAGTGATATCATCTGATGTGTTCCGGGGCTGTCAGTGATCCAGTTAAACTGAGGAGAACATAGTGGCCGTACAACATGTTTACAGAATAAGGTAAATTGGAAAGTGGGTTGGGAGAACCTTTCCGACAGCGTATTATACTTTACAGGATACTTTTAAGTGGGACAAGAACACAACTCATGTTTCTTAGGGAGTTTGCATCTCATGGGCTTCTTTGATGTCACTGAAAGAAAATCTAGGTGGACTTAGATATGTAACTATTGTTTTAGAAAAGGCTTGATCTTCCTAAAATAGATGTGTACTTTTTAGAGGTCCCTTTAAGGAACATTACTTGGACGAAATCTCTACCTGGGTGATAAGCACCAAGAAGCAGGTAGCAATGAGTGAGGGTGGACTCTGTGCTATGGCAGGGTGGGAGAACTGGGAGATGGCTACTTGGAAATTTCTGAGTCCAGTTTAACTTCCTTGTGGGCAATACTGATTTCTTAACACATTATTACATTTTGCTCTAAAAATTTGACTCCACAAAATGCCAACACAGATCCAGAGTGGCTACATGGGAAATGACTAGCTGGTGTGCGTGCGGCCCTCCTTGGGCCACATCTTATGTGAACAGAGTGCCCTGCTCGCGGATAATGCCAGTGTCATGCTGCCCCCCCCCCCCACCCAACAACTGTGACGCATTCCATTTCTATGACCTTTTCTTTGGGATGAAACAAAGAAGAGTTGTAGGTTTGAGACCAGCTGCTTCAGTTTAAGCCCGACTTTCTGCCCTGCAGCTAGCATAGGTTGGGTGTGATGTCATCTGAGGGCTGGATGGGAAACGAAATAGAAGCCTACACTCGCCTCTTCTTCCAGGCACAGTTCCCTCGGGAGGCTCCATTCTAGAGAGGTGCTTAAAGACTCTCGGACATTCAGACCAAGAAACCCACACCACACCACACCATTTCCCCATTAATAACTTCTGATACTTTTCTCATTGGTAAAAGAACTCAAGGGCATACTACATACTCATGTAAGCAATGATAACATTTCTGGTTATACCTACGGAGATGCAGGCTGTCTCGATGTCCTGGACCTATGGTTCTTTCCATCCGTAAATTTCTGTTTCTATATTGGATAAATATGTGTGTATGAAGATAATATATTGATTTAATTTTAAAAAGCCACATGTCAAAGCAGAAATATCTATCTCTACATAACAGAAGCTGCGGCTTCTAAAGTGAAGGGTCATGGGGAAGCAGGGAACGGTGTAAATAGTTAATGGTCACACATCTCGATGCATGGAAACACACACACACGCCCGCACACACAGCGCACAGAAAACATGGCGTGCATTACTGGGTAGGATGGCATATGATTCTGCATGCTTCAGCGTCACAAGCACCGACCCTTCACGAGCATGGCAGCTTGGTATATAGCACGGTCACTGTGGACAACCCTCACAAGGCACCAAAACCATCTACGTTAAGGTCTTTAATGTTAAGCTCAACATGGCTGCCCCCTCCCACCCGCCCCCCAGCAGGAGCAGCCGATGGAGATGTACTGACCTGTCCCTGCTGCGGCGGGAGGGGAAGGCAGCATTGCAGCCCGCCACCGTGCACACGTGCATCTCCTTCAAGTGAACGTTCCTGTAGTGGAGCTTGACGCTGTAGGAGCTTTTGAAGCTCTTCTTGCACACGTAACAGATTTTGGGGTCTGGGCTAGAACACAGGTCCCCTTCCGGGGAGAATTTCTGGGGGCTGCCATAATTCAGAGATGAGGCGAAACTCTCGTGCAGGGAGGCCATGCCGGCCCCGCCGCCGTTGTACAGTCCGTACTGGCTCATGTAGAACATGTCGTAGGTCGGGTCTGCAAACTCTTCCTTCACCTTGATGACGTCCTGGTGGGAGGGCTCGCTGTGGTCCCCGTCGGGCCGCTCGCCGCCCATCAGGACCTTGTCGCCCACGTCGCTGTGCAGGTGCTCATCGCCTTCCATGGATTCCTCCCCCAGCTTGGGCTCTGAGCACTCGGACTCGTTCTCATAGTCCCTCTCGGCCTCTGGGTCCTCGGACGTCATGCTGTCGGCCCTTCGGATTTCAGTCCTGGCAATACACCGGGTCCTGTTATGCTTGGAAAAGTCCTTCACAGACATGCCGGGGCTCATCTCCTCTTGGGAGTGGCAGTGATTGTCATGGCTCATGTCGGTGACCACCGCCCCGCCGTCGGTGGGGTCGTCGTCATCGTCGTCAAACTCGTCGGCCGTGTCAATGATCTCCTTCTCGATCTTCACGGGCATGCTCGACTTCCTCGGCTTCTTCTTGGGTGCCAGGTCGGCCCCCGGCTCGTGGGCGGCCATCATCACCGCTGGCATGACTGGTTCCGAGGGGGGTGGGGGGTGTTGTTCCAGGGGACCACTGGTTGGAATGAGGGGGCTGGTTGGGAGTGAGGTCGGGGGACTCACCATGTCCCCCGGAGTGAGTAAACTTCTGTAAAACGGAGGGACGGGCTGGACAGTCTTTAACCCGGAAAACACCAACTGGCTAGGGAGAGGGTTCTGTAAGACAGGATCTAGTGGGGGGGTGCTAAAGCCCATCGGGGGCCGCCCGGGGCTGGTGAGTGCCAGATTCGACTTGGTACTTGCGATCACCGGGGTGGCGGCTCCCGACGTGGCCCGGATTAAATCTTTGTCTCGGTTGTTCCTCAGCATGGGCATGTGAAGGCGAGGGTTGGGGTTGGCGCTGTGGCGGTTGCGGCTCCTCAGGGAGCTGAAGACCATGTTGCAGCCTTCGATGGTGCACCGGTGCTTGATCTTCAGGTGCACGGCATTGTAATGGATCTTGAGGGTGCCTTTGTCGTAGAAGGTCTTGCCGCAGGCGTTGCAGAAGACCCTTCCTTTTCTGGAGGCCGACCCCATCCTTCTCATGCGGTGAATCCGAAAGGAGCTTTTGGGGTGTTCGGTTTTGGTGAGGTCACCGACGGGAGCAGAATTCTGAATGGGGGACACACAGGCCGGCTCTGTTTTGGGCTCCACGTTAGTAATGCTAGTCAGGGCATTCCGACTGGGTGTCTGGTCACTCTTGTAAGGGGTGGGCGACACTTCGGACTCACTGCTCTCGTTGTATTCGTTCTGGGTGAGCAGGCTGGGTTCCCGCAGCCTCAGCCCCGGCTGCTCCAGCAGCAGGCCGTTGGGAGGCAGCCCGAGCAGTGGGGCTGAGACCGGGTTGATGTACTGGAAAGGAAGCAGGAAGGCAAGGCTGTTCGGGATGTTTTCGAAGTGATGGATGCTGGAAGGGTTGCTGTTCTCGAGGTGCGCGAGGAGGCTGGGGCTCCTGGTGCGATTGTTGCTTTCTATGAAAGTCCTGATATCGGAGTCTGTCTTGGAGGACGGTACCGCCACCGCCTGCCCTTCTTTCTCCTGAATCGCCATCAGCTCCACGATGGATTTGGTTTCGCCAAACCGCAGAAACTGCTGGAGGGTGATGATCTCCTCTTCCCGAGACATGATGGCCCAGCGGTCCAGCACCTTGCCGGCAGCATCCTAGAGGCCACATCAAAGAGACAACAGAGACAAACACAGGAACTTATTGATTGTGCGTAATTATTCACCGTGCATTTGAAGGTGCTCGGCCTCTGCCCGAGCAGAAAACGACAGGCGGGCCCCGTTAATACCCGCCGACCCACACAGCAAACTTTTCTGCCATGCAAATACAGTAATTAGAGTCACAGTTAGAGAAACAGATTGAGTTTAATAATGCCAGAGCAAACAAAACATAGACCACTGGGGCTCTGTGATCTAAAACGCCTCCGATACTGCGACTTTAACAAAAGGGGTCTGTGCACTGTGCAACTGTTTAGCACACATTAGTATAAGATGTGAACGCTCGCTGTGCCACCCACGCTCGGGGTAAAAATAAAAAGGGGGGGGGTTACCTTCAGCCTTATTAAAGAGGGACACCCTGGGAAAGGACTGGAGACATTTGGCAAAATTTTCTTCTTTGACACAAGTAGACATGACGTTGAATTTGGCGACAGATTCTTTTCAAGTGGAGTGATGGGCACTTCTGGGTCAATAGGTGAATACAGCAGCATAACTCGTCACACCCCTACTGAAGCTGTTTTTCCTTCCTCTCATTCATAAGGGCTATCTTTTAGTATCATCTAATAGTAGGCAATTTTATAAGGTATAGCAGGGCAAAACGCGCCTGAGAAAAGTAATTGGGCTTTTCCGGATAATTGATTGTAATCCTATGATTCCAAGTTGGATTCAGACTTAAAAGAATGCGGCTTTTTTTATGGTCTTGTTATAAAGGACAGTTATAGATGTTTAGAGAGTAAACGCGTGATGGATTTAGAGAGAATAAATGTGTAAAAATGTTGTCTCTCTAGCATCCTCCTCTGGTAGCAGAGGCAATCCACAGAGAATACACATCAGTAATCACTAGACTATGTGTTGTTAAATATACATTAAAAAGCATTTTACACTTTCATTTTTGCTAGCAACTATGAGATTTGCCTGGAGGTAGAAGTCAGAAATTCTACAAGGTAATGTCAGGCAATCCATTTCAGCATGGATTGAGACCAATCTAATCAAGCATTTACGTATCGACTCCGACAGTTCCAAGGGCACAGTTTCAGCCAATAGGACAGACCACTTGTCAACCCTCTGTGAGCGACACTAGTGCCCACCTCGGCCACCCAATTTAGAAAGTCAGAACAAAACTGGCAAGGTAGTTTTTCTTCCTAGCGGGAAACACCGTAAGCTTTAAGTGGGAAAACCCAGTCGATGTCACCTTTACCAGGTGACAGAAGTTACCATCCCCACTAGTACGACTCAAGACTCATTAGGAAGGGTCCAGCACCATGACGTTAGTGCGTTCTTGAAGAAAACAAAGGTCCTCAATTGTCGTCCTGAGAAAACATTAGACACACTGGCATTGAGGGGTACACTACAAAACAGTGGTCAATGCACGTCAAAGGGCAAAAAACAAGCAGTGATTTTTAAAAGGTAAGTTTTCTTTCTTTTCATCTGGTCAATGCCATTTCAGGATGATCTGACAGGACAGGGAAGAACAGCCGCTGTGAATTCCAAGCCTGTCACTCTGTAAGGGAGCAGAGGTCCCAACTCTCTCCCGTGGAGTGGTTCATGATTTCAAACTGCAGGCCTTGTGGATTGCAGTCTGATGTATAACCAGGAGCCCACCAGGGCTCCTGAAAAGAAAAAGAAACTTTCAGCCCATGTTAGTCCTTGTTAATCTTTCAAAGTCCTTATTAGTTATTATTTTAAAATAATGTGATCACATTTATTTTATTGATATCAATAAATTATAATGTTTATAATGTTATTAAAATAATAATAATAATATGACTTTTAAAAATTAGCAGGGACTAAAACGATAGGACCACTAAATGTAAGACCCTAGACATACTAATCCAGGGACATGAGTGGGGGGAAAACCATATGTTTGAATCAAGGCTAAATATTAGTTCATAGTATTGTATCGATCTTAATTTCTGGTTACAACAATTGTATTAAGGTTGCCTATGAACTTACATTAGGGGAAGCAGAGTTTGGAACTAAGGGAATGATACTATTTTTGAAATAAAAAAAATCTATCTCCTAGATAGATTTGGAAACCCCCCTTCAAGCTTTGGATAGACGTGTGTCCCTGACCCGTAATGGTCTGAATCATGACAGGGAGGAGTTTGATGATAAAGAGATGCATTGATAGGTCAGGAGTCCCTCTTCTCTGCTAAGCTCGAGCACTCTCGATCATTTCAGATGCAGTGCATCCGTCGATGCTGGCCACACCCTTCTGAAAAGGGCACCGCCTTGAATGCCTAGGAAACAGTTCTACTTGGCACACTCAAGTCACCAAGAGTTGGACTCCACTTAGCCTTAACAAGAAAAGCAACACTTATGTGCACAAGAACTAGCACGTGGATGTGCACGCCTGCATCAACTGCCAAGCAGATGCCTCTGGAAAGGAAAATTGTTCTTCAGCTTCAATATTCTCACCTGACTGGGCTCAAGATCACATCATCACCTGGGCGTACTTACTGACTCCAAGGGGCCCTGCAACGGCAATCTGAAGACATTTCTCACTGCTACCCAAGGCAACCTTATCTCCTCTTCCTTTCTTTCTTCTTCCCTCCCACTCTCCTCCCTCCCTCTCTTTCTTAAGTGATGAAGTAAGGGGTCTATAGATATTTAGGTCAACAGAGAAATCGGTTGTGATTTCCTATCATTTTATTTGAAATTCATAATGGGGTCCAGAAGTCAGCAGATAATGAATCAGATGAGCAACCAAAGTCCAAGACAGGGAGGATGGCTTGTGAAAAGTTGCCGAGATGTTCATGAGGGGCCCAGGACTTCCACCTAGTGATTCTGCTCCAAGATCACTGTGCCGTCTCCACGGCACCTGTGCTGACTTCCACAATGGGAACCCATTTTCCAGGTGAGCATGTTGGGTTTGTGACAGAGGGTGTAGCCCAAGGCTGGGCTCTGGAGCATTGTGCCGCCACTCTGTTCTATGCCATCTTTCTTTTTTCCATCAACTCTCTTCATCGTGGAGTACTGCTCTAAGCTGGTTTGAACTGGTTTAGACATTGCTGATGATGCAAAATCAGAAGACACCTAAGTTTTATCTGGGTGAAGTGTAATGGTACCTGGAATTGGAAAAATTGTGGGTCAAAATCCTGGGATGAGAGACTCTGAAGAGGTGCACTGGGCCCTTTTAAGAGCCTGACATAGGGGACTGGATTACTGGCGGCGAGGTCAGCTGCCATCTTTAAGCAGGGCACCATTGTTTCCCACTCTGCTGCTCAAGTGACGGGTTGTTATGCAATGTGTACATTGACCTTGTTTCAAAAAAGAGAGATTTAAATTCTAGCTGAGAGTAAACCTATACGCGTTTCCCTTTTTTGTTCATTCTTTTCACAAATTCGTGTCTATCCTAGTCTCACTTGTCGGCCACGACTAATTCAGGAAGGACCCGTATGAAGCTCTCTGTTGCTTGGGCTGTACTCGCCCCTCCACCCCACCCCCCCTTATCTGAGCTGTCCTATATTTTCCAGGTAGCCTGCACCGAATCTGCACATCGATAATGTACCTACACAGCTGGAGGCCTCTGGTATTAAAATATGCCCTGGAAACCATAGCAACTGATCAAACCCACCCGCGGCATCTCATTTCCATCACCTTTCTGTCTTCCTTCTCTCTGTGATACACTGATATGATACCCATATGGTTTCTCTTTCCTCCTGGCCTGCCACAAGGCCGGCTGCTCTTTCTAAAACCACCCTCTTCTGTCCTCAGTCGTTGTCTTGGTTACAATGGAGATGGCTGTGGGGAAGAACTGAACTCCCGGTGGAAGATGCTTGGATAAGCAAGAGGTGGTCCTGAAGAGGCTTCACTGGTAGTGGCCAGAGACTTGGCAATTTATAAGTACACGTAGTACATTATTGTTGCAAGCAGATGTCTCTAGGGAAAAGGCAAGTATACCTCGTGGGGGTGGCTGGCCAGGAGCCCTTGCTACTGATAGGTGTCACCCAAGGCCTCCAGAAAGCAGTCATGGGCCACATTCCATCAGGATTTGCTAATGCAATCAGCCTGACAAGCACCCAGAGCCACCGCAGCAAGCAGACTTCCTCCCAGCTGAGAGCTGCGGTATCTGCTTCCGCCTCCTTGGATGTGTCTTTCCGAAGGCCTCCGCGGCATCATTAAGCAGCCGGCCTCAAACCTGAGACACATCTGTTGTGGCAGGCATTTCTGTGAAGGGCCCGTGTGACAGTCAACACAGGCCAGTGTCAGTCTGGGCACTTCACGGTAATTGAGATTAATGCTCTGGGAATCTTTGGAGCAATGTGACGCTTTCACACTTGCCGAATTATTAGGGAATATTCAGTTACTAAGCCAGGACTGATTAAAGAGACACTTGGTCCTCTACCCTCTAGGCTTCCTTTTCATGGTCTACTAGATTGCCAGGGTGAAGGAGGGCCATAAAAAAGATGTGGTGTCATCACAGAAGGTAGAGAGAGCCCTCACACTCAGACTCTGAAGCGGCCAGTGGGAAAAGGCTGTCACCCAGGCCATCCTGGAGTACCATGGGATCTTATCTGAATAAGAAAGTAGCCACTGAGGAGCGACTCTGGACACTCCGGTGCAGGCAGTTAGTCAATTCCTTAGGCTTTCCTGTTTGGGACCAGACTGCAGTGACCTCTAGTCATTCAGGTTGGGGCATGGTATTTACAAAGGAGTAAAGCAAGATTCGCCCTATTGAGTGAAGTGTAAAGCACTATTACAGAACGTACTGATTTTCTCTGATAATAACTTACTATACTGTTAAACTGAAAGATGACCAACACCAAGGAATCCACACTTTTACTGGGTTCAGAAAAAGTATCACACTTTAAAAATATCTACATCTAAGCATTATGTTTGAAAAGATTTTCTGTCATTATTTTGCTGAAGTGGGTGATGGTCTTTCAGTAGAAGTCAGGTGCATAGCTTCTGTCTCCCTGGCTCTGCAGAGAGATTTTTAGAAAATCTTTTTCTGGTAGCTCAACAGTTTCAGTTGGGTCCTTTCCTTCCATCAAACACCAATTTGTAACTTAACAAAGTCAAACGTGGTTTGTCGGTTACTTTATTTGGGGGCGGAGTAGTAGCATGGTAGAGAAGGAAAAGATAAAAAGAGATGAAACATCAGATCACAGTAGAAACGGGGCTAACTAGATTGTCAGGTGACCCCAAGATCAGGGACTCAGCAGGTCAAAAATGAGCCCACTTATGTTCGGGGGTGGGGGTGGGGGTGGCGATAACCAGGTCACACCAAGGAGAAGCAGTGGGCTTCTTTCTGTGCATGAATGGAAATGAGAAAAGACCAAGGATCACTGGTAGACCTACAGCCTATTTGCTCCTTCAGGGTTCACATTACTCGGAAATAAGCACCCAATGTACCTGGAGCAGCCAGGCAGGGTGTGATCTGAGTTCTATCCCATTCTATGGACTTCATTATAGGAGCACTGTTTAAAGGGGAATCCTAAACGATGAGCTAAAAAAAAGAAAAAGAAGCTGAAGGTAAGTTCCCCTTTGCTATCACTGCAGATGCGCTAGAAAACACTTGAGCTTTAGGGGTTTTCTGGCCCCCTCAGAAGACTTTCTGAATTCATTTCAAACTTGCATGGTGTGTTCCTTGTTTAAAGTTCCATCACAGCCACATTGGCTATCTACTTTTGTGACCATTTTCTCATTTATATTTTCTGTGCTTCCTTCTCTGTGGTTAATCCCAATGTTAAGGTGAGAGGAATGGGCTGGTTGGAAGGTAGCAGCATTCCTTAGTTCCAAACCAGCATGCCACTCTATTCGCTACAACTGAACAGTGACTGCTCAGTTTAAAATGGACAACAACACTTGCTTATGCACCCATTGTGTCATCAGAGATTGTGCCAGGATTGTGCTGGAATGCCAGGTTGCTAGAACAAAGTGTTCTTGCATTGAGGGAGGGTATGAGAAGAGGTCCAAAGTCCATCCACTACTTCAGTATATTGTCATCTAAGTATATCTACATATGCAATACCTCTATTTTTATGAGCTAATGTATTTGCATATGTACATAGATATGCTTATCTCTCTATCCCTAGCTTTGCTTCCTAGATCTTTCCTCTGCTTCCTTTTACCTTCCTCTTGCCCACCCCCTCCCCATCACGCTTTCTGTACTCTGTCTCTGGTTCCTTGAGATTCCTTCCACTACCTTGACCCCAGTACTGTCTTTCACTGTGAATTAGATTGGAACATGCGCACAGGTACAGATGAGAGATTTGAGCTCATGACACATGGAATCCAGGAACAGGAATGGGAATATCAAAATCAGAATGGTAGGAGGACAGTGGGGAGCAGAGGGAAGGAAGGGGGAACAGATCTCAATGACACACACACACATACACACACACACACACACCCTGGGGGGGGGGCGACAAATAAACAACAGTGACCATGTGAAGATTATAATTTATCAAAGTCACGAGGAGGGGCGTAGGATGGGCGGGAAAAGAAAAAAGAGGATTTGATACCAAGGGTACAACAGAAAGTAAATGTCTAGAAAAGAATGGCAATATATGTACAAATATGCTTGATACAATTGATGTATGGATTGTTATGCATAGTAAGCGCCCCCAATAAAATGGTATTTTAGTAAAATAAAATAAAATAAAAAGGATGAAACACTGCAACATTAAACATAAACCGCGGAGTACATCGCCCCTAAATGCTTAAGTCTTAGCATAAACGCACTGTGGGCTATCTATAATAATAGAAGATTGTTGCTATGGTGGGTGGGTACTTCTAGGTTGTTTTTTAACTAAAAATACTTCTGGCATAGTGGATTCTGCTGGACTATGAAACACAAGGTGGGCCGTTCACCAGCCAGGGCCTCCACTCCATAGGTGTCAGCTGAAGCATGCTAATCCGCAGACTGGAAACCCACAGAGGCACTTCTCCTCTGCCTTTTAGGGTCACTGTGAACTAGAACTGATGAGGCGGCAGTGAGTTGAGTTTGGTTTTCTGATGTACTAAGAAAGATGAATCTCTGAAGCACAGACCTAAGTGTGAAAGAAGGCAGACACAAGACTCCACACACTACCTACCATTCCACCCACGTGACATTCTGCAAAAGGTGAAGCTACATGCATACACAGCAGATGTACATCTGCAGGAGGCACTGGAAGGGGAAATGGATGAGCTTTAAAAAGAGCACAGGAAGCACTCCCTTTAGGTCACCACGGGGAGCTTGCTGTTGCTGTGAATGTACCGGCGAGCTCTCTCTTTCTTGTGTGTGTAAAGTAGCATCGAGGAAAGTGATGACAACAAATTCAATCACACAAGTTGCCTGAAATCTCACACTCCTATTTCTCACTCCCTTCTCACTCTGTGCCTCTTGCCTTCTACTGAGACCAGGGCACAGCTCTCCACAACCCCCCTCTCTCCCCAAGCAGTGGGTGTGTACAGCAATCCTCTGTGATAGAGGGAGTCCACCGCATTAGAATGGTGATTTTATTTATAGTTTGGTTACGACCTTCTATGTGGATTGAGAGTAGCATGTTATGGATTTAGAAAGAACTCCATGTATCTCAACTGAAAGCTCGTGTATGTTTACCACCAGTGTATCATCTGAGAAGTGTGGAGAGTAGTACGGCACAGGGCTATGTCAGATGAGCTGTGTGTGAGCATGCACCTTGTGGAGGGGATGTGGTCAGCGATGCAGAGATGGCTTGCCTCCATTTGCCTGGGCACTGACCTCTGTGTGAAGTGGGCATGTGTCACCATGCGACTCGCAATACTAAAAGTTGCCACACCAGGTGGGTCAGGGGAAGGTGGGAGAGAAAGGGGACCAATCACAATGACATACACACAGCCCTTTCCCGGGAAGATGGACAACAGAAAAGTAGTTGATCAATCTGAGACATGAAATAATAATAACAATTCATAAATTATCAAGCATTCATTGGGGGGGGGGGAGATAAGGAGCTGATACCAAGGGATCAAATAGAAAGAAAATGTTTTCAAAATGAAGATGGCAACAAATGTATAAATGTGCCTGACACAATGGATGGATGGACTGCGATAAGAGTTGTATGAGCTCTCAATGCAATGATCTTTAAAAATTTTAAATACACACACACACACACACACACACACACACAAAGATGTGACTCCCAAATTAGGAACTCTATCATCTAACTTCTGGGCCACCCTCAAGACCAAGCGATACACTCAGATTTCTCTCCCACACGACAGGGACAGGGCATTCTAGCAACTTACTGGGCGCAGGATGCAGCAAGGAGCTCACACCACCTGTGTGGTCTAGGGAGAGTTGGCTGTGAATGCTGAAAGTGGCCTTGAAGAAGACCAGCTGTGGAAGGAGCCATTGAGCATTGTGTGAAGTTCTACAGGGAAAAGCTTTATCCATTGTCAAACTTTTGGTCCTCTAAAAGCAAACCCAGTGGCCCTGACTCCGAGCATGCACCCAGGGTTTCTGAGACTGGCCCTCTTTAGGGGCACAGACAGGCTCCCTTTTCTCCCAGAGGGCTGGTGGGTTTGAACCACTGGTTTTGCAGTTAGCAGCCTTACCCGCAGTGCATCCATGCACCCATCTGCCTGCCAGCTGCCTACGGAACCACGTGGCCTTGAGCCTGCTCGAAGTTACGGTGTGTCAGAGCAGAACCGCGCTCCACGGGTGTCCTAGGGCTATGGGGTTTGTTTGTTTTCTGGAAGAAGATCACCAGGGCTTTCTGCCGGGTGTATCTGAACCACGAATCAGCACACAGACTGTCACCATCTAAAGAGAGGTAAGTGAAAGTTACCTCTCAGTTGATTCCATATGTGACAGTGGATAATTCTATAGTATGGAACTGTCATTCAAAAGTCAAGTCCCTTTTTAAATTCCTCCCCGAACCAAAGAATTGAACTGATCTGTATACTCCTCTCCTTAACTCCGGAGCGGTTTCCCTTTTTGTGAGACTTTGTTTAGCTTTTGGATCTGCAGGACTTGGCATTTCTAAGTGTGTGCTTATGTGTGAGCATTTGTATGTAAGCTGGCAAGGAGGGGCTATAGATCAAAATGGTAAAAAAAATCTTATTAAAAATAATAGATTCTGGGAAGCACTTAGGGAAATTTTTTTTTTTAGCTATGCTGTGATAATTTCTGAGAAACACTTGAAATTATGTGGGAAAATAGTTTGGCATGCTTATTTGTTTTAGCAAATTTACATTTAAACCCATATTTCTTTGCAGAAATGTAAGAGATACACTGCTAGCATAGGCAATATACATAGGAGTCTTTTGCTGTGTAAGTAAACAGAATCATGCCATTCCCCCCTCACACAAAGCCCTTTTATGCAATTGTGCTTTCCCAGTATTTCATACTAATGTTTCTAGGAGGCCAGCTGAAACAACTATAATATCTGTAGGCAGACTGAAGCCTACTCATTCATACCATGATTGCCACCAAATGGTTCAAATTAGACTTCACACACAAAAAGTAAATCAACATTTGTTTTGGGTAAAGAAACCCCTATTCAATTTCCATGATTTGTAAAATTTGTGTTTTGCCGAGTTTCTCAAAAGCATCACCTTCCTTTCTAAATATGATGCTGGCCACTCTGCCTCCTGCCCCTCCTTCCTCTCCTTCCCACTCTGGGAGAGACGAGGACTCTAGCTTGCTCTCCAAACATCAGGGTGTGACAGGAGGACTAAAAAGACCGCTAAATAAAAATCACAACTGGAGCGTGCGTGTTCACACGGACTCATTCGTTTTGGAAGACAAATACGCCTTCCTCATTGACCCGCAATTCTGTAATGAAAGGAGTTTGCCAAATCTGAATTCAGTCTATCATACCATGCTGTGATGACAGAAGTGGATGCTTAGTTCACTATGACCAGATTATTAAAAAACAAAAACAAAACTGATTTGAAGTCTCTACTTTGTATTTTTTTCTTCTGAAGGGGAAAACAAATGCCACAGGAATATCTATATCATCGATTGAAACAATGGCACTCTCAGAAAATTCTGTCTTCAAACAGAGACAGGAGACTTTACAAATCCTTCTTAGTGGCCATGCTAGCATGGGTATCTTCTCTCTTTCTGGCCAGCACAAGAGCACTGCTGCTGCACAAGTGACTTCTAGCACCCAGGTCTGCGTACAAACACACGCACGCAAGCGTCTTCACTCTAAGGGTGTACATTAACCCCATCTCAATACAGAATTCAGAATGTGTGAACTTGGAGAATGACGGTACAATAGGTGAAGCATAGGCAATTACATGTGTGTGCTTAAGTAACAGTTACACATGAGAAATCCTGAAAACTGTGAATGGCTAGATCATCCGTTTGAAACCACCAGTCGCACCACTAGCCACTCCATGGGGGAGAGATGAGGTTTCCTACTCCCACAAAGAATTACAGTCTTGGAAAGCCAAGGGGCCAGTCCTCCTCTGTCCTACATGATAGCTATGACTTGGAACTGACACTGCCCTACCACCCAGTGGCAGTGAGAGAGTTTGAGAACGTGGCTCTTAAAACTAAGGAGAAGGCACACAAAACTGCATGGGACTTTTAGCTACTGGCTCTGATGCCAATTGTGCTATGATTTATTTTGCCGATGATCCATAGTTAAATAGTATTTGAAAAAGGGAAACAGCAGCAACAACAAAGTTATTGATAAGTTGAACATTATACACTCACCACAGAAATATCATCAGAATGCTGGGATACTAGGTTTAAAATGGTTTTTTGTGATTTGAAAAGCATATCGTTTAACTTTGACAAAATATTCATTTTGTATAGGATGTTCTTGATTATGGGTCAGATAAGCATATCTAAGAATATATAATTTAGAGAGATAAGAATATACAATTCACCCTTTCCCTTCTCCTCACCAACACTCTGTACAGCAATTTTATTTAAAACACTTTGATGATGATAGATTACTCTGGGGTTACGTATTTCATAGAAACCCCAGCTAAGCTCTATTAAAGGCCTGTCAGGGTTTCTTTCCTGTACCCAGGAATTTTAGCTTGTCTAGCTTAAAACCGGGCATCCGTAGTTCCTCTATGGGCATTTGTTTGCAAATAAATAAAGCAGGTGCCTTGGTTTGCCATATGAATAGAATCCAGAGGAGTAAATTACTTTTTTTGCAACGTCTGGAATTGCACTTCAAAGATTCTAAAGTATTTTTCAAATGACCCATCTTCCTTATAAATCAAACCTGAGAAACTCTTAAAGACAAGATGTATTTTAATACTTAGTAGTAACATCGAAGAAATCATTCAGGGTTCAAAATAGAAAATGCTACATCTGGCTGATATCCCTAGCCTATCAACTTTTAATATTAAGTGGCCCACTTGATAAAAATGTAAGCACAAGTTTCTTAAATTGCTATACCTTTAGACTACAACAGAATTTACATTTTAAAGTTTTAAAAAATATTTAATGTAAACTCCAGTCAACTATAGAAGGATTTTGACATTGAGAAAACAGGCTGAGAGGCAGCTATGGTCTATCCTGGCATTGTCTATGATGACCGGAAAATACACCCAAACTATATGCCATCGAGTCAGGGCTAATGCACAGTGGCCCTGTGGGTGGGGCGGAACCACTCCATCGGCTTTCTGAGGCTGAATCGCTCTATGGAAGCCAAAACCTACCCTTCTCTGAGGAGCAGCTGGTGGTTTCGTACTGCTGACCTTGGGGTCAGCAGTCAACCCACAACCCACGATCTGTGATCACCTTGCAAATCGCTCATTCTGCTTTCTCACTTCAAATGGAACCAGGCTTTCCAGGAACATTTTTGACGTCCCCTTGTGAAGCCAACAGTCTTACTAGGCCTTTTTAAGTGTCACCAAAGCCAAACCAAAAGAAAGCAGCCCCTTTGTCAATGAGCTGATTCCAAAATACAAGACCCCTCTAGGGCAAGAACGGCCCCACAGTTTCTATGGCGGCCAATCTTGGCGGAAATGGCTCTCTAGCAGGGTGGCTGGTGGGTGCAAGGAACCATTGGCCTTGCAAGTAAGCAGCAGAGTGCTTTAACCATTGTGCTACCTGAATCCTTAAACCTCCTAAGCCAGCAATAAAAGTTCATTTTCCTATATTTGGTGCTATTGACGTAAAGTTACAATTGAATGAAGAAAACATTGGAACCTTAGACTAGCGGTTCTCAACCTATGAGCTGTGACTCTTTTTTTTTTTTCCAGCAGGGGGGTGGTGGCGGTGGGTGGGTGGGTGTTGAACGACCCTTTCACAAGGGTCACCTAATATAGAATAAAAATAATTTTATGGTTGGAGGTCACCACAACATGAGAAACTAAATATATATATATATAATATATAAATATATATTTTAATAAATATAATATAACAAACATACCATTTATTAATAACTATATCCGTTAATTATGAATTATTGATTTGGTATTTTAATATTACTAATTATTAATATTAATAATTATATATATATAAAGGGTCATGGCATTAGGAAGGTTGAGAAGCACTGCCCTAGACTGGGATTTTCACATCTAACCCAACAATGTGACAATCTTAATGGCTGAGTGTGTGTGTTCATGACGGCGAGGGAGCCTTTACCCGGGAGTGGAGCCTTTACCCGGGAGTTCCTGTGCTCTGCGGTCCAGCTGGGTCTGTCACCAGCTAAGCAGCAGGGTCATGACTGGAAGTACTGATTCTCCTGGGGGAATTTGGCCTCCTGGAAATTTCACCGACAATTTCAAGGGGAAAATATTCTGCTTGAAAACTAGGGCCATGGCTCAAGGACTTGGGAACCTGACAAATTACAGTGGGATGGTTTGTGGAAAATGTGTAACCTGAAGAAGCAATCACCACAAATACAGGAAAATCTGCAAAAGCTAGACCTTGAGTAAGGTGGCAATCCACCCGAGAAGAAACACTTAAGTATTCTCCACATAAATAAGTTACTGACCAACAGAAGCACTGCCCCTGCTGAAGGCAGGAAAACTTGACAGCCTAGAAAACAAAGCTGCCAATGGGCTTCACAAAGTGAAGGGATAAATGTAGAGTCCTCCAGAGATCTTTGCAGAACACTTCTGTAGACAGCCACATCTAGACACAAAAACCCCCGCCCCCAACTAAACCCTTTAGATATCAGATGTGACTGACTTAGAGAGGCTCAATAACTTCCGAGAAGCTGTCACGGTGGGATTCATACACCATGTTCACAATCGCTGCTGTGTTTTAGCCAGCTGTCGCTGTGACAATGTTAATACATTTTTTTCGGAGCATCATCCTCTTACGATGCCAATTTCCAGGGACTGGTCCCTCCTGATGTCACCATCCTCACTTCTAGGAGGCATTCTGGTTCTATTTCTGCCACGACAGACTTGTTTGCTTGGCAAGTTAAACAAGAACAAACAAATAATCCAGAACAAACAAACCCCTGGCCATGGAGTCCAGGCTGACCCTGAGCGACCGGCCCTGTGGGGCAAAGCAGGAGCACTCATTTGGACCTACGAGTCTGCATATCTTTAGGAGCATACATCTTCATCTTTTCCCTTCCTAACAGCTGACAGATCTGAGCCCCTCTCCTGGAGGTAAGTTACTTTATGGTTCAAGATGGCAAAGAAGAGTTTGAAACTATCAGAGAACCGTCTAGAAAAAGGCGGGACGATGACAGCTCCTGTCAGTGCACTTGTTTCCTTCTCTGCTAAAGATAAATCTGAGAGGTCTAGGAAGGCTAGGAGTCTCCTTGCTTTGCAAAATCAGGAGCCCTGGTGGCACTGTTACATAGGCACTGGGCTGCTAACCATAAGGTCAGTGGTTCAAACCTGCCAGCCATTCCAGGAGAGAAAGGTGAGGCTGTGTGTTCTCATGAAGATTTTTACAAGTTCAGAAACCCTAAACAGGCTTCTATGTCTCAAAGTTGATTCAATGGAAGTGGGTTTGGACTCTGTTTTGCCTCACAAGAGCCCTCCCCTATGATTGCTGCTATCTTGGAACCAATTTTTGCTGCATGTTCATCTAGTTCACTGAGGGTCTGACTCTTTTTTTTGGTCTTCTACTTTACCAAGCATAAGGCCCATGCTTGCTCCGAGGTCTACATTTTCCAACCAGCTTCCCCCTTCAGAACCAATCTTCTGCCACTAAGTCTGCAGAAACCCTCAACACGTCTGTGTGTCCAGAGTTGCTGTTTCCCTCGAAAGCCTGACTTCCTGATGTGATTTCACATCATGTCTGATCAACAGCAATAATAAGCATATGCATGCGGACAGTGACACAAGCGAATACACACACCCACACTCACACATTCAATATGATCTCTCATATGGAGTAGAGGCCAAAACCTTGGAACAGCTCAAGGCCACATCTTGGGTTTTTTATCTCTGTGCAAACTACATTCTTCACACTTGAATGGGTGATTCTATTTTCTGTACTACGACTGGAGATGATTGAACAACCCTAAGGAACCTTACCATATTCATTAGGAAGTCAGGGAGCAAGGGGAAAAGGGGCCAAACCAGAGAAGAGGGAGCAAGCCACAGAACGCACTGAGCACTGAGAGTGTGATTGAGCAGAAAGATGTATTGGGAGATTTACCTTTGTTCTTCTCTGGGTATAAGAATAGCAGCACAACACAAAGATTAATTTCCTGCTTTAGCATTCATCAGGGAACAACACTATTATTACTGGCAACACATATACAAGGCTGTTGATGGATATATTTTCCTATGATTGCTCAGATTAACCATGCTCCTCTAAAAGGCACCCACACATATACATGTGTGAATAATGATAATTCCACACATACATTAACAATTTACATTTGTGTGTATGTGCACTTATAAGTAGCTATCAACACAGATATTACCTATTTTATTTGACCACAAAATAGAGGTGATTTGGGTTGGTGGTGGGCTGGGCACACAGAGAGGAATAAAAGAAGAAAATTTGGGTGAATGATCGCTATATGTTACTGTAACCAAAAAATTTCAGAATTCAAAATCAAGAAGGATAAGAAGGGGGTGCATGCATTACAGAGCACAAGGTAATAACCACGTCTGCATGCCTTAATACCCCTGTCCCAGCAGTCCTGACTTTCTGAGCAGCCCACTTCTCCACATTAATGCTAGTCATTTGGAGAGCAGCAAATGTGCCATTAGAAGCACTTTTACAAGTGTATATTCATCCACCAATTAGCTTAATGTGGCCGCTTTCTGCATATTTTCTATCCAGGCTTGCACAAATCTTATTAATATTTCCCCCTAGCGCTTTGACAGATTACCTTGTCATTACGCATCCTGGAGCCTTTTAAACAATATGGGTAAACTACTGTTTGTGAGGTTAATGACAATTATCCCCTAATTACTGCATAAGTCACTCGGTCCACTTTATCTCATAGGCAGGGTTCTGCTCTGTGTATCTGCCACTGGGTCACCGTAAATGAATCTTGTATTGCTATGTTTATCTGCCGCTGCCTTGTAAATTACACTACAGGAGAATGAACAAATTACTGCATGTCATTGCTTAAATACTCCTTCTGAAATTAGAAAAAAATATGCAGAGGCATAGGGCTTAAATTTACCGGATCATAATTAGCAAACACAGATGGAAAGTTCTCTGTTACATTTCAGAGCCAAGAGTTTGAAACCTTGCAGTGGATCCACAACATGATTGGGGGTGAAAAACAATGGGGTAAAATTAAAATTGGGGGTGGGGGACAGGAAAGAACTGACATAATAGTGTCCATCTGAACTTCAGAATGGATTTCCTATTATTTTAATAGCTGATTCTGGAAGTATTTTCCAAGGTGTATCAAATCTAAATCAAATTAAGTGGGCTATGGGTAAGCCACCCCCTCTTCAGCTGGGATAATTTTTTTCGGTTACTTATAAACAGTCCAGACATAAAACACAGAATTTGTGTAATTGGGAACAGATAATGTAATAAAGGCCACAGGCTGAGCCAATTTCACTGATGCATTTTTAAGCATTATTAAACAGGTTCAGAAACACTGTTTCCAAAGCTGTATTAGGCATTGTTTAACTCTGCCTTGTCTTAGCTCACTGCTGCACCACCAGGCCTAGCTGCTCTGCTACACCATGAGCATCTTTCTATAATGCCAACAGAGAAGATGGCTCGAGCCAGCAGCTGGTCGTCGTAGGCAGGCATTTGTCTTCAGTCTGCAATCTATGATTCCGCAGAGTAGCAGGTAGATACAATGTTTGTGGGAGAGCATGCAGAAATACCTGGCTTCCCAGAGAGCACTGAACATTTGATGAGAGCTTTCAAAGAGGCGCAATTTAAATGACACCAAGGTGGCTACTAGATGATGACCTTCTCAAGCGGCCAGACCAACGGACAGCCTGGCTTTCAACTCTCAATAAGCGGAGCTTGCAGCTCTGAGGAGGTCATCCTCTGACAGCCACAGGTTTGGAGCGAGGGGCTGGTGGGGCGGCGGAGGAAGCCTCTGGCAGCAGTTTACAAGCCTGCACATACAGAACTTCTTGGTGCACTCGCTCAACAGGCTGGAAGGAAAGGCTGCTGCTGGGAAAGGCAAGGAAAACATGAAAGGCTCTGCTGACAGGCCTAGCCCAGGGGCCTGATGGAGTCTAAGCACAAGCCCCAGGCCTCGGCTCCCCAGGGACGCTCTGAGTGTCTGTCCTGCCTTCTATCAGAGCAGGTGCTGCCAGCAAAAATGAAAGCTCCGTAGACTGAGTGCTCCCTTCTGAGTCTCTTAGGGCAAAGGAAAGAGATCCTCAGGTAAGACTGACATCATCGGGGTAGGGAGGAGCTCAGACCTCTTCCTGGCTTTCCAACTCAAGGTATCCTTCATCTTACTGTGCTCCACTTTATGGTGCGTAACTTGCCTTCAGCACAGACAATAAAACAAATACAATGTTTGGAGCCAGCCTGCGTCAGGCAAGTCTATTAGGACCACTTTTCCCAACAGCCCGTGATCACTCTGTGACCGTGTAATGTGACTGCTCACTAATCGCCTGCAGTACAGTGTACACATAACTTTTACAGGCACTGGAATAGCAACGAAAACAAGGCGACTTGTTTATTGCCAGGGGCACTGTATTGAGATAGCCGAAACCGAACCCCCAAGATCTCCATGGCATGCTTGTGTTTAGGTTCTCATGGATATAAGGAGAGTTAATTTCTCGATCAGACATTTTATTTTTGACCCTGAACATTGGCTTCTTGTGTCTTCAAGAAGCCTTGGTGGCACGGAGGCTGAAGCACTCGGCTGTTCACAGAGAGGGTGGCCGTTCAAGCCCATAACCACTCCCTGTGGAAGCTGTGGATGGCTGTCATGGAAACCCTGCAGCACCCTTTGAGTGGGTGATAAGGAGCTACCCTGGGTCAGAATCCGCCCCAAGGACAGTGACTGTGGCTTCTGCATTCCTTGCTTCATTGCCTCAGCTGTGGGGCTACGCTCCGGTTCTAACCCCCGCTGAGAAACAGCTCTTCTCCCTCAGACATACTGAATCTGAATCTAAGAAGGGATGGTAGTGGGGGCGGGGGGGGGGGGGGGGGTTCAGAGAGTATGTGAGAACATGGGATTAAACAATAATGGCATTTCCCCCCAGGGATGTTTTGGTATGAGGAGGAGAGGCACAATCTCGGCAGGGGTCCAATGGGAACGCACGGTATCTGAAGCCCTGCTTAGGACCTACACTGGGGATCTGGCTGAGCGTGGGCCCAGTGGCAGCTCAGAGGTGTCTACAGAGAGGAGGAAGAAGCTGGGTGGATCACTAGACATGCCCAGAGAAACTTGGTCAAAGCCCTCTGCCTGGCATCTTGGCTTCCCTCCAAATCAACCGTACCAGTTCCATTTTGTACTCCTAAACAAAATGCACCCCCTTGGAAACCCAAAAGGGCAACTCTACTTTGTCCTATAAGGTGGGTGGGGTTAGGGTGGGGGTGGGCACGCGTTAGAATTGACTCAAGGGCAGTGGATTTGTGAGGACGGTTACTAGAGTAACTGTTACTAGATTAACAGTTGTGGAGTCCTTCTAACTAGGACCCTCTGCACAGCCCACCGCCCAGTCCTGTGTATCTTCACTATTGCTTGAGCCCACTGTCACAGCCCTTGTGCCCATCCCGCAGTGGGCACAGCACTTTCTTCTCCTTTTTTTATTAATGTTCCCAGTGGCAGAAATCTATTATTTAATTTGAAAGATTCACTTAACAGCCAGTTTGTGTATGCTGAGTATATTTTTCAACCCTACTTGTCACTTAGATATTGATTTACGTGTACTAAGGATAAGAAAACAAGTAGCCTTGTTTTCTCTTTTAAATGGTCGTCACAATCAGCTTGAAATCTTCTGCACTTGTTTGTACACTGGTTATCATGTGAAATTAAAACCTTATCAAAAGACAAAAGAATGAGCTCACAAATATCAATCCAATTATATTGGAAAGTAATTACATAACACATCTTCTTTAAATAAATTTAAATCCTTCCCAAGTGTTTCTTCAAACATTTAAAAATTTAAATTCAGTTGGGGGGTTGTTATATTTAACCATCAACTCTTTTCCTGGCAATGTGGCAGGATCCAAGATGAACATACAAAAACCAATCAGACTTCTGTATGCTAAGAAAGAAAACCAAGAACACAATAGCATTTACAATAGCCACACAACCCCCGTGAAATGTGTAGCTTTTAGCTTTTTATTCTTTCTGAGAAAATCATTCTTATCCTTGAGTGTCAAACTCAGAGGAAACCTCTCTGGGCAGAAGCCTTTCCTATCTTTCCTGTGTCCTTCCTTCTCTTACCCTCGTTTTTATTTGCCCCATAAGTGACTTGTTTATGCTTCTCTCTCTGGGATTTTAAAAAAATTTTATTTTACTGGGACTTACTGCTCTTATTGCAATCCATACATATATCCATTGTATCAAACATATCTGTACATATGTTTTCATCATCTTTTCCAAAATATTTTCTTTCTACTTGAGCCCCTGGCATCAGCTCCTCATGTTCCGCCCCCCGCCCCCCATGTGCCCTTGACAATTTATAAATTATTCTTTTTTTTTTCATGTATTACATCAACCACTGTCTCCTTCCACCACCTTTCCCCTGGGAGGGGTCCATACATCGATCACTGTGATCGGCTTCTTTTATACAGCTGCATGGCCCTTCTTAGTCCTGCTGCCAGGATCAATCACTGTAGCCTGAAGTCATTGAAACTGCTAATGCAGAATGCAAGACACTGAAGGCAGCGGGGAGTTCTTCTCTTGCTACCCCTTAA
>PVJH01003222.1:114412-147447 GCA_004026705.1 Nesogale talazaci
TCCAGAACCTGCTCAATTCACTTGAAGGAGGAGAAACGTCAACACTGAGGTTTTCTTCTGGGACCACCTGTAGGTCAATGTAACTACCCACCTGTTCAAAAACACCCGCAACCTGAATTTTAAACAACAACAAAATAAAACCCAAGCACAAAGGCCCAGGAGCTCTGTCAGCTGTCATTTCCAGAAATGCTATTTTCACTATAAAGGACCACTTGGGATAATGTCGACTCTGTCATTTGGCTTCCTTATATACATGGAGAGAGGCTTGCTGCCAGATGCCTGTAGATGCAGAGAAATGATAGCTACACTATGTGGAACCCTTCCTTGAGCCGGGGAAAGCTCGAGAGGCTACTTGTGTTACGCTTTATTTGTCCCTTGAAGGAGTTTGGGAAATACTATTCTTACACCCACTTTACAGATGGATAAATTGAGGTCATTTGCCTCTAGTCATAAAGCCACTTCTTTTGGTGTCAAGGTTTAAACCAGCAGCCTGACGCAAGAGCTGTACTGAAATGACAGTAAGCCAAGGACTCCTGCTTCCACTAGCACCTTCTCTGGCCATCTCTATTTCCCTTAATTCTCCTTGAATTCAGACTTGAACACCTGAGTCGCCTATGATCTTTCTATCCCTGTCTTAAGCCAGCTGTCCAGTCACATAGCACACCTGTCCCCTGTGCCTGTCTCTTTAAATCTGTTCTCATTATCACAAGTTCAGTGGGACCCCACAATTCTTCCTAACTGGATTACCTTTATGTTGCTCATTCAGCCTTCCCATTTATCCCTTTTACCCCACTCCTATTTTGACACGATTTTAGAGCCAAATGATGTTTTCTAAAGTGCCCCTTTGATGACATTATGACCCTTCCCTCCAAAGTAAAACTCATTGGCTTTGCAAACTGATACAATCATAGGTTTCCTTGAACACTCAAGGACTGGCCATGGTCTTAACTTTTTAAGTCTTGCTCCTTGTACACACACTCTTACCTTTCAGATAATCTGTAGTTTAGGGTAGAGGGCACATACCGTACTTGTGCACCATGATTTTTAAGATCCTGTCCCTTCTCCTTGGAATGACGTCATCAAATACTCTCTGTCACCCCTCTCTCAGTTGCCACCTTTGTTGGGAGTTCTGAGAATTATTCAGAATGCCCGTTTTCTTTTACTGCAGTGTCTATCATATTCCATGTTATATTTGTGTCAGACACATTCTGAGTTAACCCCTTGCGGTATAAACGAACCCTTTGCAAAGGGAAGCCCCAGAACACTAACCTTCCTGCCCCCCATGGCAGACTGTGTCAGCTTTAATCCTGGTATCATTGCCACTGCACTGACCCCCTGTCATCTCTCTAAGTCCAACTCTCTTCACTAGAGGGATTTACTCACCAGATTGTTACGAAAATAGACTGTGTGGGCTCACATTCCAAATTTTATAAATTCTGTTCAGGTAGATTACCTAAAAGTTTTACCTTACAAACCTAAAATACAAACATATGAATATTTTATGATGCAAGTAAAAACCCAGTTTTTTGTTGCTGGTTTAAAACCTTGTTTGGGCCTATGCCCTAGGGTTCAGATTGTCAAAAAATTTTCGACAGCTTTAAGGGCAAAAACTTACCAGTATAAGATGTAAAAATAAAATGATAGTCTGAGGAAAAAGTGACAGTCACAGGAAAGAAGGCTAGAGGAAAAATAAACTTAAGAGATGAGCAAACCAAACTCGCTGCCACGGAGTCCAAGCTGACCCAGAGCAGTCCTGGAGGCCAGGACAGAACAGCCCCTGGGAGTGTCTGAGACAGGAACTCTTTACAGGAGTGGACAGCACTGTGCTTCTCCCATGGAGCGGCAGACGGTTTTGAACTGCTAGTCTTGTGGTGAGTAGCCCAATAGGTAACCACCACGACGCCATCAGGGTTCTGAGCAGGAAAAAAGGGAAGCAAGTATCACAAATGTGGGAAATGAGGGCCATTCCCAAGAGTAACAAACTGCTCTTGTTAAAATGCCCATGGCACTTTTGTTGGAAGTCCTGAGAATAGTGAAGAGTGTGTATTTTATTTTGCTGCGGTGTCTCTCGGACTCCATGTTATAGGCTGGCACCACATTTAATTGTATTCCATGGAGCAAAGAACCATTGGAACATATTTTGAAAGTTTAGTTGAAGCATTAAGTACTCAAAGTATGGTCAGAGTGGGATGGTGTCTCATGATCATCAGGGAGGCAGAGACAAGCATGGAGGAAAGTTTCCTTTTATCGCAGATTTGGAAAAACTAAAGTGTGAAAGAAACAAAACATAGCTGTTTGGGAGTAGGGACTTGATGAGTCGAATTGGAGTCTCTCCTACTCCAGAACTCAAGACGGAGCTAGCCAGTGGCTCTCACGGGAGTGCAAGCCCAACAGGGCTGCGAGGCGGGTGCAGGGCCAGCAGGGTTTCCTGCCCTGACAATTAGTAACAAGAAAAAGAAGTCCTAGCCGTGTACAAGGAAATTTTTAGAACAGAGGCCAAAAAAAATCAAAGACCATGGAGGAGAACTGATGGTTTCTTGTGTAATATAGTGAAGAGATGGGAGAAATGAGAGGCTTTCTACTCTAGTAAACAGTCTCGGGGCCTCACAGGGCCAGTTCTACCCTGTCTTATAAGGTCGCTATGGGCTGAAACTAACTGGGGGGGCAGTGAATTGAGTTTTAGGTTGCTATGGGACAGAAAATCATAAGGGCTTTTCAGGCCAGTTTAGGTTAAAATAGACAAGGTTTTCATTTGTTTTAGTGTCCATCCCCCTTATAATCTGCTACTTCTGAAACAATGACTAAGGGTTCCATGGACTACAAGGAAGGCCACACACCTGTCTTTGACAACTATAAGTCGCCCCTTCAAATGAACCAGAGCTGAAAAACTGCTCAAGTTCTGACAAAATAATAATGTATACATTACCAACGGTCCATGGAGGAGGAGGGAGAAGGAAAAGTGAGAAGCTGATACCAAGGGCTCAAGTAGAAAGCAAATGTTTTAAGAATACTGATGGCCACAGATGTACAAATGTGCTTGACACAATGGATGGATGGATGGATTGTGATAAGAGTTGTCTGAGCCCCCACCCCCAATGTTTTTTTAATCACCTATTTGATTCTCTAAATCACCAAAATACTTGTTCTGTACTCCTTGTATATTTGAGGAACATATAAACAGGAAGAACTATGAACAATGTTTTCTTTTGTACTTAAAAAGATCAATCAAGACTATCCTTAACACCACCCCCCCACCACTTCCCTAACTACCATTGAGTCAATTCCCATTCATAGCAATCCTAGAGTGAGTTTTGGGGGCTGTAAATATTTCCAGGAGCAGACAGTCTGATGGCTTTTCTTGATACATCAAGAATGAATAAAAAATTCTTGGTATCCAATGGTTTTCCCTTTTGGAGTCTATTTTGATAAAGTATATAAATAGACCCAGCCGGTACACTTGCATGCTCTCTTAATATCTATTTTAAATTTTCTCAGGAAGGAGGGGCAAAGCACCTTACTAAGGTCATCCTCCTAGACCACAGAACAGTCAGCAAACTGTGGCTCTCGGGCCACTCAGCTCCTTCTGTCTCTACATATGGTTCTAAAGCAAAACTGAAAAGTGTTCAAGAATATTATCCTGGGCCTGGTGATTTCCTTTGTTTGTAAAAATATTATTTGTGGTTCTCGAATAATTTTTAAGTTGTTGGCGCTTCTGTCTCACAAGGTTGTAGACCCTGGTTTTTGACCACCATTTAGAGGGTGGCATGAACCTATGCAGGCAGATGCAAAAAGACACTCTCAGGGTCAAAAAGCAGGAGGTGGGCTGAAGGTGGCCAGTGGTCATCACTGGTCCAGTCAGTTCCAGTCAGTCACCGCCTTTCTCCCGACGTCCTCCTAGAAGACATTCTCCCTAGCACTTCTGCTGCAGGTTCTTTCCCAGTAAGGAAGGACGTGTCCTTGCAAATGGAGATAGATGGAGACACTGAAAATGCTGGCCCATCTCCAATGGGTGTGAGGAAAGGCACAGTCCACCGTGTGGTATTTATATACTTCCATGTCAACTTGAAGGTATGAAGGAGTAGGGGTGAAGTCTAGCTTGTCAATCAGGTCACAATCTGATGGCACCTCCTTGTGGCATGACTTCCCAGGGCCCTGGGACCCTCTCCCTCTCTTTGTGCCTTCACCTTCCTGTTGATGACCCACACTAAGACTCAGGATGCAGCTACCACCACTGGATCCACACAAGTCTGCACCCACCAGCCTGTGTTCTGCTCGTATCTGCATCATCCCCTGGGGCTGTGTGAGTCGGAAGAGGACTTATGGACTAGTATCAGACTTAGGGACTTGGGTCGGACTGGGCTGAGATGCATTATTGATGCATGAGTACTTCTTTATGTAAAGTTCTTTCTTGTACAGTTGAGTATCACTACATCTGTTTCTCTAGTCAACCGGCCTAACACACACACCAGATAAGCACCCAAAGTATAAATAGAATACATAGAAAACAAACACATGTTTTGTTATGTTTTGTCCTTATGTTTCTAAATCATGAAGTCTTTTCAAGCTCGAGGCTATTTTGTAGCCATCACCAAGGGTCAAGAACCACTGCCTCCTTCCTTTACCGCAGAGGTGGGTGCATGTGTGGAGACTCACGGAGAGCCAGAATCTGCTTTGCTAAGCCTTCATCTCCTTTGGGTCTCAGCTTCAAAGTGAGTGAAGAAAAAGAAGTAAACAAAGATCTCTGAATGTGCCCTCTGCCATATAGTCTGTTCTGTACATATTTATTAGATGTAATACAGAAATGAGACATTGCTTCGGGGGAATAGGCCAGGGGAAAGGAGTGTAGCTCTTCAGGCACACCTTCCAGACCTGGGTCCGCCTCCTCGTTGGCAAAGCTATGCAGGCCAGGCTTTAGCCGCCACTGGTTGCATCACTAAGACCAGCCCCAAACCCACAGGTTTCAGGATGGATAGCATGCACAGTGAGGACTGATCACCACTCAGGACACAGCAACAGCAGCAGAGGAAGAGGAAGCACACTCCCAAAAGGAGTCTTCTCACCAGGGAAGCCACAAAGCATGTAAAAGTGACAATCTGTGCGGTGTGGCCTACCAAGGAAGCGCAGCAGACATTTGAGGCCAAGGTTACACGAGACCAAGAGCTATGCTTGGTGGTGCAGTGGTTAAAGTGCTCAGCTACTAACCAACTGACCAGCCACACTTCAGGAGAAAGATGTGGCAACCTGCTTCTATAAAGATGTACAGTCTTGGAAACTGCACGGGGCAGTTCTACTCCATTCTGTAGGGCCATTGCGTGACAGTTTTGGTCTTTTGGTTCCAAAGGTGTCATCTGCTTAGGGCACCTAACCCTCAGAGTAAACCTATTCCCGGTTTTGGCCATACTGTTTGGCACACAAGTCATTCTCACCAGTTAGGCTGTGGTGGGAACATTTCCAATGGAAACATTCCCCAAATCCAAGTTTTCAGATATGTGAATAGGGCCAACCTTACACGCTCTTAAATGTCTAAGGATAGCAGTCTCTTGTCTGCTACATTACGTCTTTCTTGCACACCTAACTCTCACTGACTCTCACCTCCTCTGCGACCTCACCCCAAAGCAGACTCTGCATTTAAGATTCTGGATGGGCAGAGGCTCAGTACTGACATTCCACCAAGAAATGGGCAGGTCAGCTTGTGACAGAAAGAGATACTTGTCGTTATCTGAACTGGGCAGGTATAACTTTTTAGTGCCCTTTACAACATCAAGTTCAGTTAAGTTCAACAACAAGGCTGAAAAACCTAGCCTAAGGTGGGGGGGGAGGGGGAATCCTACTGTTGTCAGCAGCACAATTGCACAATCCGTGACGCTAGCTAGCTTCCCTGCCTTCGCACAGCATCTTTCCAAGTAGATCAGATGAATACATCAGATGCCACTCCCTGGAAGATGCAACAGCTGGCTGCCCAGAGTCCTCCTGCCCAGAAGTTGCTGGAAAAGTGGCTTTTATGATCCCACTCAACAATCACTTCTGTTTTCTTTTTTTTTTTTTTGGGGGGGGGGGGTTTGGGCATCACTGCTCTCCGGTGGTGGGAGTAGGAGGCCCAGCCCCACTGCTGGAATTGAACCTCCGTCCCAGTGGGCCGCAGTCCCGCGCACAACCACTACGCCACCGGGGCTCAGCCCTTTCAACAATCACTTCTAATAATGAAAATCAACATGGGGTGTTTCCAACTGCCTTGATTTTGTGCTTATAATTAAATAAGGAGAAAGAAAATTTCACTGTTGGTTGAAACTGGCTTGCCGATCTTGGCCTTACAAATATTGAACATGCAATTTATTTAGGGCCCTGGGCTAGAACCACGAGCTCACTGATGAAGTGAACATCAAGCTCAGCACTTTGCATTCACACCAACCCACCTAGTCTACCTCAAGCCAGGCAGCACAAAGTCCTTATTTCAAGTCGACATTCCCTACAGTCCTTTGGCAAAGTAGAAACTGACCTGCGGCCCTCCATTGATTCACTGCCATCAAGTGGAGACTGACTCACAGCAACACTAGAGGACAAAGTAGAACTGCCCTGTGGGTTTCTGAGGCTGCTTCAACAATTGACAGGACAAGGCAGTCCATCTTTCTCCCACAGAGTGAATGGCTGGTAGTTTCAAACTACTGACTTTGAAGCTAGCAGCCCAACAAGTAACACTCCAGCCCCAGGGCTCCTGTGCCAGGATCAAAGGGGACCTGCGCTCAAGTGTCCAGGGCAGGTGAACAAGGAATCACACCTGCACTGCCCTGTTCAGTTTCCTGGTTTTCCCAAGAGGAGACCTGTTGAGTAGGGACAGGGGAAAAGGAAACGTGCCCTTTACCTCTTACCAGGAGACCTTGGGCAGAAAACCCCAGGCTCGTGGGAACAGGACCACGGAGCAAGTCAGATATTCTTAAGTTATTTGAAGAAAAAAAAGTTCGATGAGTCAGAATTCGGCGCGTCTGCACTGAGTGTTATGTTCTGACTTGTGGCCTCCTCTTGCTACACAAAGGTCTGTGATGCTCACACGCAGTCAGAGAATGGGAGACCCAGCGGCCCCCATGGAACCTGGGGTCATTGTCCACAGGGCGCACTTTAGGAAGCCCCCGCTGGGAGTTTCCAGGCCTTTGTCAGCAAGGCTTGCAGGTCACAGGTGTTGGAGCTATGTTCTGTGTCTTCAGGGTAAAGCTCACCGCCATGGGTTTTACTGAGAGTTGTGGAGAGAGAGAGCAGAAAGCTCCGGGCCAAGTGAAACCTGGTGGTCTTTGATCCCCGCGAACACACCAGGAAGAGCACGCCAGTTTTGTACAAGCCCCTGATCCAAGAACATAACCATTCCCCAACGAAACCCCAACTCTGCAGAGCAGGAGGATGGGGACAGAGGCTTGCGGCCCGAGGCCCCCACAAACACAGCAACAAAGCAAACAGCATGCAAACAGCAGCTGCGCTGATGTACAGAGAGGGCTATGCTGGGTTTCAGGACATACACAGGGACAGAACAAGGACACCCTGGTTAATCACAAGACACTCAAGTGGGAACTTGGGGCTTATGCACCTCTGTTTCTCATGTGTGTGCATCAGAGCTTCCGTTCCAAGCTCGTGATGTACAGGAAGACACGGTGCACAGGGTGAACAGTGGGAGCACCCCAACACTGTTTTGTGACTTGACATCAATTATGCCTCCATTGAATTTGTTCTGACCATTAAGCAGACAATGAGTCTGGTGGTGTCATGGTTATGTGTTAGGCTGCGATGCACAGGGTCAGCAGTTTGAAGCCACCACCAGCTCCACAGGAGAAACACTTTCTACACCTGGAAAGAAAGGGCTTTCTACTCCTGGAATCCATTAAAGAGTCTCAGACACCCATGGGTGGTGGCTATGTGATAGCACTGACTCCATGGCACTGAGTTTGGTTTAGGATTAACCAGACAGGGAAAAAGGCATAATGTATTTGAGAGTAGATTGCTACCACGGCTCCAAGCCAACACTCTCTCCCTCAGGAACTTGTCGGGGTGTGAAAAGTGGGGCCAGGGCTGCAGGGTCTGAGTCATACACTGAACATGTAGCCTGAGGGTCCTAGAACCAATTCTACAAAATTTCCTCCTCTGCCATAATGGGTTTATCCCCATCACCCTTCCATAGCAACAGTGACAAACTGATCTGCTGCTAAGCGTGATTCTGTGATGACTTTCTTAAGTTTCGTCTATTCTGTAATTAGTGATGGGGCCACAAATCCTTTGGCCACCATCATGGCCTCAAGCGTGTGGTCTCCCTCCTTTGGTTGGTTTGTCTTTATCCTGTCTAAGACCTAATAAAGGATCTCTATAAACACTATTTGAATCTGAGGTCTCCCCCTACAACATCTACAGACTCCCTAAGTCACAGCAGCCAGCTCCATTATCTTCTTCTATCGGATTCTAAGAAAGAAAACAGAAGGAAATAGGATGAACACATTTCCACTCTGGTAAATAGATTTATCCTTAGAGACAGTTAAACATGATTATCTGGGAAATTCTAAAGACTTCTAATAAGTATATTATTAGAACTGAGAGTACATACCAAGAGCCCAAATCTAAGGTACAGTATAGAAAATGAATGACAGATTACTAAGATAATAAGATAACACAAACAATTAAAGGGAACATCTATTGAATGAGATTACTCTGCACCTACCACTGTGGGAAAAAGGTCAATCTCTGATCTCATTCCTGAACTACCTAGAAGTAAGAGAATGCTTAAGAAAATGCTAAGAAGAATCAAATCAAAGTAAAAACCCAACCCAATCTGACCCAACCTAGCCTAAGGCAAGGACCTGCCTCTCAGACCTACCTCTCAGAGTCCACAGTACTGTAGTGGTGCTATTTAAGGCTCTTATTAGAACGGGATGAAAAGAGGTAACACTCTACACCGAAGGCTTCAGAGTTCAAGCCCATAGCCAGCACTGTAAACAGCTGCTCACGTGTCAGCATAAACCTGAAGGTTAACCAAAACCTTAAGTCTAGAATTCTTGAGTCTAGAATGCTGATTTTATTGTATTATCTACCTACACAGCATAAGACCTAGAAAAACAATAAATGACAAGACAAACATTTGGGGACAGAGGTTACTGGTCCCATGTACACGTATTTATTATCTGTTTCCTATTTCCTACACTCATGACAAGGAGCCGGGTACAGGGGTGAGCCAGTGGGCTGCAGACACAGGTGCCGGTGGTTCCGGAGAAGGGGGAGGCTGTCCACCCCCTGAAAGACTTGTAGTCTGGCACATCGGGAAGCAGTTGCCCTCCCTCCTGTATGGCTGCAGGTGTCTGAAAGGAATGGATGGCAGGGGGATGTATACACACCTATGTCACTCAGGCTGCATTCATAGAAACAAACGCACCAGCGCATGGCACGGTTTGCAGGGGGAAAAGTGTAACCTGGACTGTGTATCTGTGAAAACCTGCTAAGTTTTCTTGGCCCCAAAGGACAAAGTTATTTGATGAGCTTAAAAGTCCCTTGGCTATCCATGCTGAATAAACATGCAGAGCTGCGATTCTATCTCCTCCCTCCATAAGAGGTGTTTTCTGTACATTTTAGATACAAGTGCCATTCACTTGGCTCAGTGATAACTTTCAAAGCAGGATCACCTCATCCTTCTGTGTATGTGCTTGTCCGGTGTGTGTATGAGCAGGAGTCTGCCTGGCAGAGGATCCGGGGCATCTTTGTGCTTAAGACAAGTATGGCAGGAATCCATTGCTGCTCTCCAGAAGTGCAGCATATCCATCACAGAACAGAGCAGCCACTTGAACGAGGATTTATGATGTGATTAGAGGCAAATACCTCAAAAATGAAGCAATCATATAGGTTATTTTGTAAATATTTTATTAATCCTCTAAGAGCCTGCTAAGTGAGGCCTCCCAGATACTTATATTCTTAATCTGTTATGAATAAACCTTTCTATCCATCGCCTGCATTCCAATGACCCAGGATGAAATAGGGAGTACATCAAAGTTTGGGGTACCCTTGTTGCAATCCTCTGTTAAAGACCCTCAACTCAGTGACACAGTCCCTCTCCAGGGGCACCTCAAATCTCGGCATTCAAGGAGGTTACAGAGTGCAGCAGCTACAAGGTTTACACACCTGTACACCTACTAAGGCTCTCACGCTTCCTGGGATTTTTTCCCCCGTTCTCTAACAATATCTTCCACCGACTAATGAGCGGGAAGTCCATTCCCTTCTCTTGGACTTGCAGTGCACATATAATGGTAGAGTCCTACTCAAAGTATGCAGGCAGTCACATTCTTACTTCTGCCCCCTAATACAGAAGGTCCTGACTACCTAGCCTTGATTCCATCCGCCTATCTCCAATGGTAGACAAAGAGTTACAAGACGAACTCTGAGCTGCTCGCTTTCCATCACATGCAGTTGCTATTAAAATTTCATGAGTGTCCACAGGCAAATCCACACACTGCTTCTCCACTCCCTCTCTCAGAATTGCTCCTGCCATCTCCGAGCTAACCGGGGTTGCTTCATTCACTCCTGTTACTTTAAAAAAAAAAAATCAAAACCATCTCCCCAAACAACCAAGGAAATGAAATTGCGCTAATTGCAATGTATTGTGCCAGTGCAAACTACATGGCTTTATTATAAAAATGTATAGTGACTTAACTAAGGAAAATCTCAAGAGCCACCTGAGGAAGTTTTGGGAAAGGAGGTGTGGCAGAATACATTGTATTCTACTTCCTGCCACCAAGTGGATTGTGATTCCCAGTGATCCTCAAGGGCAGGACCAACCTGCCCCTGTAACTCTTCATAGGAGTAAAAAGCATCCTCTTTCTCCCCCAGAGCGGCTGGTGGATTAGAACTGTTGATCTCATAGTTAGCCGCCCAGCCCGTAACCCACACCAAGCAGCACTCAGCCAATAATTCCACTTTCTCTAAACTTCGAATTCAATTTTTTTGCTGTAAAGTACAAAATAGAAAGAACTAAGACCAAGTGGTAGGCTTCAATGTGGTAAGAGAAATTGACACCAAGAGTCCAAAGACTGGTGCCAAAAAAATAACAATAAAAGACACACCTAACACCAGAGTTGCTGGGGTCCAAACTCACACAGGCCAAGGAGGCTAGTCAAGGCACAGGGAGGCATGGGTCTGTCTCCCAGCTCTGTGCCTCCCCCTTTCACCATGGAGATGAGAAGGCAGACCAGAGAACAAGTCATCAATCTGCAAGGGGGATCCAAAGAGAAGGTCACTTGCTCCATTACTGCTTCTTCTTGGTCTGCACATCCTCCTCCTTTGCCAACTCAAAAATGCCCCTCCCCCTGTCTGCATTGAGTTCCCATCTGTGTTGTTCAAGCTAGGGAAGGCTCTCTCTCTCTCTCTCTCTCTCTCTCTCTCTCTCTCTCTCTCTCAGGAGCCCGGATGGTACACTGGTTCAATGTCTCAGTTGCTAATCAAAATGTTAACAGTTCACACCCACCAGCTACTTTGTGGGAGAATCATGTAGCAGTTTGTTTCCAGAGAGATTTACAGCCATGGGAAAACCAGTGAGGCCGCTGTTACTCTCGATCATGCGGGGTCACTGTGAGTTGGAATGGAATTGACGGCAGCAGATTTTCTCATGTACTTCAGACCCTATCTGAATCCCGAATTTCTCCAAGAAAATTCAAGATCAAATAAAATGAAATGCTCAAAGACGTAGACTTAGAAAACCAAAAGGGAGAATGTGTTCAGCAGGTGTCAAACTGAAGGCTCGGGGGTAGGGGAGGTGGGGACGTGGGAGGGGGAGGGGGGGAGGCCCGCAGAGAGCAAACTTCAAGTTGCAATACTGGAGGATGAAAATACAATGTTGCTGCTGTTGAGTTGATTGCCACTTGTTGCAACCCTACTGGTGGGAGCCAAGAGCCTTGCATCTCTTCCATGGAGCAGCTGAGGAGTTTGAACTCCCAATCCTGTGGTTTAAGAAACTCACTGCCACGGGGTCGATTTCAACTCACAGAGACCTTCTAGGCCACAGAACCGCCCTTTTGAGACTTGAAAATGTAAACCTTTACAAGAAGAGACAGCCTCCTCAGTTCTCCTGTGGAGCCACTGGCGGTCTGAGCCTCTGATCCTGTGGTTTGAAGGTCACGACACCACCACATCTCTCTACCATATGATGAGGAGCCTACTCTTGAACTCGGCAGCAAGCAGGAAAAAATGGAAGAAATACTCAAAAATCACTGTATCACAAATAGTGGGTTGATGCGCAACTATTTCAGGAGGCTATACAATTTTTAAAAAATGATATTGAGGAAAACCTCGTAAACTGCCCTGAAGGCCCTGGTGACAGGCAGGCTCCAGAAATGGAGAGAATTCCAATTCTGATGCTTCCAGAGATGGATCCACTAGTGGAATTACTCACTCGTTTCTACCAAAATATTTGGAAGAGAGAGCTGACTGCCTGACAGACTGGAAGAGATTCATGTCTGTGTCTATTCTAAAGAATGACTACCCAACAGAATACAGATAATATAACACAGTATCATTAATATCAGAGTGAAATTAAGAACTTACTGAAGATAATGCAAAATTGTTCAAGGAGTACATCCATCGACAAGGAACTGCCAGGCACTCAAGCAGACCCAGCAGATGACAGGGAGCCAGTAATGTCATTATTAATGTGGATATCTTTTGACTGAAAGCAGAAGACAGTGAACAGATTGCCACCTGAGTTTTATTGACGATGAAAAGGCATCTGACTGTGTAGCTTAGAAGTCCAACATTTATGGAGGACAATGTGAAAAATGCGGCATGTAGGATACTTAGTTGAGCTCATGTGGAATCTGCACACAGACCAAGAGGCACCATTGAAAAAGAACAAGAATACAATGTGGTTGCAAATGAGAAACGGTGGATGGGGTTGTAACCTTTTATTTATGTAATCTGTAGCTTGGGAAGTTGAGCTGATGAGTTACCTACTGATTCTTGATTTATCTACACAAATAAGTGTGCTCAGTACAACTTTATGATATTGACAAAATTATACTTAAATCCCCAGACATTGCAAATGAGGGTTACTTACGAACACTGATAAGAGATTACTTCTTAATTCTTCTTCTTCTACGTATAACTCAAGACAACGAGAGAATGGTTTAAAAGTGGGAACAGCTAATATAATAGAGGCTAATGATAGCTAGCATCTGTTCTAGCTGAGCCAGTTTCTCTGACTCTCAGTAATCTGGTAGATAGAGCCAAGGAAAAGGTCCTTTTCTGACCTGGACCCTACACTCTAGAATTCACTCCTGTGAAACTCACCCATTCACTGCCCACCCTTCAGTAAGATTGATTCAGAAAGTTCTAGAACGTATAACTCTTTCTCACCATTCTATTTGAGCAGAGTCTGTATCATTAGCTTGGACAAAAATGTCCAGTCCTAATGCTCATCTTGCCAGTGTCATTTCAAAAGCTACCCATTGCCTTTGGGAAGCCACCCTGACAGTCAGTTCCAGACACCATTAGAGGCTCCCTTCCCTTTTTATGTCATAGTTAGAAGAGGGGCTAGATGCATAGTGGCTACATGCTGGTTTGCTAACCGAAAGGTCACCTGTTCAAAACCACTCTGAGGGAAAGAGACATGGCTTTCTATTCCCCACAAAGATTACAACCTTGGACGCCTACTGAAACCACTCTACCTCATCCTGTAGGGTCCCTATGAATGGGAATCGACTTGATGGCAGTGAATTTGAGTTTGGAGAACAGTCAGCAATAGTTGAAGTATATTAGAGATCTGCTTTAGAACATGTACTCAGCTGGGAAATTCACCTGCACTACCTTAGATCATTTCCTCAAAAATCCCATAATGATTGTGAATCCCATAATGATTGTGAAGATGAATACTTGGATTGCTACTAAACTGAGTTTAGAAGGCTAACCATCTTGTCCAAGGTGAATCAGCTAATATAAAGGAGGGGAGAGATTGGGTCCTAAGTATGGTGGTGAAGAGCACTCAGTTCTAACCAGCAGGTAAGCAGTTCAAACCCACGACCCGCTCCTACAGAGAAAGATGGGGCAATCTGCTTCAGTAAAAATGTACAATGATGTAAACCAATGGGCTGCTCTACTCATACAGGGTGGGGCCCTAGGAGTAGGAATCCATTAGAGAGCAGTTGAATTTTGTAATGCCACATAAAAGACTGCAACTGTGTGTTTGCATGATGAGAGACCAAATCTTATCACTTCTAGAACAAAGCTCTTTGCACATGGCAAGCACATCATAAATGTCTGCTAGCGAATGTTCAGGTAGTTTAAAATCTCAGATTTCAACATTAATTTTGAGCTATTCAGCCTATTGCTATATACATATATATGACATTTTACAACTATAGGATCTTTCTAAATTTTAAGTACATTTTAACAAAATAGGTCTAAAACATGACTAATTTATAGCTCATAGGGAGTCCATCTTACTTTCAACTTAAGAGCAACAGGAAGCTCAAAACTAAAAGATGTTCAAATCTTCTTAATGCTTCTCTCAAGATCTTCAGGGATAACATCCTAAAATCCTACAAAAACCACTGTCCTGCACTGACCTGTAAGGGAAAAGGCCACAGGCACAGGAACAAGACCTCACTCATTTCTTTCTCAGGGGAAGGGAGCCTGAGAGATATGTTTGGGAATTATTGGATTGGGGGGGGGCGGGGATAGATGATAACCGTCCCTACACAAGATGTTAGTCTGTGTTTGTTTAATAGGAAATGGGGGTGGGGTGGTGGGGAGAAATCTGAGAGCTAAACTTTCTACACTAGTCCATATTGCTTTATCCTATAGATTCTCGCCTAGCATCTACTCCCTTTTATTAGACTGTGAGTTTTATGACAAAAATGTAGAGCCAATGACTTCACTGAATTACCACCCTCAAAGCATGGCTCTTCAACCCCCTCACTCCCAGTCCGGACTCTAGCCTTCCACACAACGGATCTTCTTAAATATCATCATGATCCACATCTTTTATTCCTACTTTGCGTACTCGCTTATGGAGGCAGAGACTTTGTTTTATCAAACGTTATCACTGGCAGGGAACCCACCGCAGCACCTCTGGAGGCACGCACCCATGTTAAATCAAAGGGTAAAGTGGGAGGTGACAAGAAACAGCAGGAGGAGTGTAGTGGATTTGTGTTTGCTCATAGTGTGTGATGCATTATAGGTAATGGAGATTTGGACAACTGTGCACTGTGGTTCAAAACCGAGGTGGGGGTGTGGACATGAAATGTGGGTCACCTGTGCAGAGGTAGAGGCTGTACCTGAAATTCAAGGCTGATGTGGTAGTTACAAAATCTCACATCAACGTATTAGGTGTAGCAGCAGAGCCTAGCCAGTCAATCAGGTCACAGTCTGAAGATGCCTTCTGAAGGGGATGGCCTTCTCGCAAGGATTCTGGAAACTTCCTCTCTCTGCCTTCGATTTCCTGTTCAGGAGACACGCTCAGAGAGCTAGAGAAGACACATGGAGACCTGTGCCCACGCTGAAATGCTCCCACTGGCACTGGTTCCACAAGACTTTACACACACCAGTGGGCTTCCTGAATTTTGCATCATTGTATGTGACGGTTAGTCTGAAGATGGGATTTATACACTGGGATCGGACTTATGGTCTAATATATGACTCTGGACTTTTATACTCTGGAGTAATATACGACTCAGGGTAGGGATGTTTTCTTGATACATAATTACTCTTTGATAGGAAGCAGTTTTTATACATATATTACTGTCAATGAATTTATTTCTCTAGTTGGCTGACCCAGAGCAAGGTACAGCACAGATGTGCAGGAGACCATGTCAGAGCTCAGTGAGCGAGGAGGGCAGGTGAACTGGATGCTCCAACCTCCTTCCCACTGAGCTGGTCTCCCAAGCAAGGGCTTAAGGACCAAAACATCTGGATGAACATCACCTGACCCTGGGCCACCTTCCTGGCAGCACAGAAGACAGCCTTGGCTAAGAGGTGGCAGAATTCGGATTCTGTCATTATTGCCCATGCTTCTGTTTTCTCATGTTTAGAAGGGGATCCTACTTCTTTTCCCACTATTGGATTCTGAAAGTAAATAAATAAATAAATAGATAGATAAATAGATAAATAAATAAATAAAAGTGCTTGAAAAGAGCCAACTCTGACAGATGGTGGCATGGGGAAAAGTGATGTTACAAAACCCTAGAGATCTTTATTGAACAAAAGTATCAAAATGTGACGCTACGGTTTCTTGACATATTCTCTATCTAGATTTATGCACTACCGAGGGCAGTGTTTCCATCTCTCTAACCTTTCTGTGACAAATTCTATGCTCTTCAGTTTATGGGCTGTCAAAACAGCACACTCTCACCGTGTTCCTGTGACATGTTCTTTAAAGTCTGGGAAGACAATCTGGCCTGAAGGGGCAAGATCAGGGCAGGAGGGTGGGAGAGGTCAAGTTTCCCAATGCAGTTCTTCTCATAGGACAACCTTGCTAGCTCTGGAGAGTGTGCAGGCCCATTGTTAGGAGGGGGAGGGAGAAATCTCTCAACGTAAGTTCCCAGGCATTTTTCCTGAACAGTGCAGCTTTCGAGTTTCTTACAACTTCTTCCTAAGAAGTCCCCCTGACTCCTTTGATGAACTCTTATCAAGAGTACCACCCTCTCTGGGTATTCTGGGAAAAAAAAAAGGCCACCAGAACGTTCTGAGCTCATGTCTCCGCCTTGAGCTGAGATGGCCCAGTTGATGCCTCAAGAGGCCACTGTTATGATTTGACTTTAAGAAAAAGAAGACAAAACTCTACAGAGGCAAAGACAAGCCTATCGTTGAGAGAACTTGTCTGCAGTTACCCAGTAATCACAAAGACATGTTTAAACTCGTCTCCTTTGGAGTAAGCCTGAACCTGTACAAACAGCAATTCTTGGAGCGATGCTCCCTGACTTGTCCAGTGAATCTATGGCCAGCTTCACCCTCAGGTGCTGCCTGGCAGATTCTGTTTCCTGGCCACCCCGGGGGGGGGGGGGTAGAGCACAAGTGCATGCCGCAGGGTTTCCGATGTCTGGGTTTCAGAAGCCGATTGCCAGGTCTTCTTCCAAAGTGCCCACCTACAGGTGGATGCTGACCCCTGCCTTTCCTGGAGCAGCCATGGACATTAATGACTGGTAACGTGCAGGGGCTTCGTGGATTTGTGGATTCAATTAAAGAACGCTGAGCTGAGTCTTCTGAATCAAAAGGCTGAGTGGAAGTATAATTTACAGATAAGCACAATGAAAGGACAGCTACCTGTAGTGGAGATTCTAACTTCACCACTATAAAAGCAAACTTGGGCAGTCGATCCACCTTTCCAGGCCCCAATTTAAATTCCATTCCTGACTATCTCATTAAAGTATTAGGATGATTAAGTACTTAAAGTGTTTTAAGATCCATTGGGTAATGTCTTTCCATTTGGGGAACAGTCGGATGATATTATAACTTGTCTGAATAATTTTTAATGTTGTGTGATGTTTCTCCAAATTCTCTGGGTCTTTGATATCAAACAGGTACGATACCCAAGTCGTGACGGAACAAGTTCATAAGAAAACGGTCTCTTTGTAACCACAATTCCACAATGCACATTGATCAGTGGTAAATGTTATGCAGGTCACGACCCTTGCTTATGCAACTTGGATCCATGTTAGGATTACTCATTCTGTCTTAAAAGAATACTTCTTAGGCAAAACATGTACTTTTATGTATGCACCAGGCGATGTTGCTTTTGGAAAATCAGACAGAGTAGTACAGAAAGGGGAACATTTGGGGATGTGAGAAATAGAGGAATTTCTCATGGAGTGTACACGGTGAAGCATTCAGTCACTAACAGAGAGCTTTAGAGGTTCAAATCCACACACAGGCACCTTGAAGACTCACTCATTGGAGATCTGCTTCTGAGAGCTCACAGCCAGGACAGCTACACAGAGTGCACTTCTGCTGGGCACATGTCAGGCCATCAAAGCCCTGAGAGGAATGGAAATAGGTGAGCGACAGCATGGTGCTAAATGAAAGAGGGAAGGTGGCTCGAAGGCTATTTAGAAGGCTGTGGCAAAGCACTTAGAAAGGTCAGGCAACTTCTTTATTGTGGGGAGTAGGGAGAGAGACAACTGGACAAAAAGGAAGAAAGAAGCCGACATCGAAGATGAACTTCTCAAATGCTCAGGTCTGCTGGACAGGGTGTCAAATGCTCAGGTCTGCTGGACAGGGTGGTGTATGTTGACCTAGAGGAGGTTTGAGGACAGTGAAAATGTGTCAAGAGGCTCCAAAAAAGCTTTTAGGGAAAATCCCATGATCATATGACTACCCTTTCCCATGAGCCTTTTGAAGCACTGCCACAATGAAACGAAAGGAATTCTGTGACAGTTACTGAGCACGTCTTGTCATCTTCACATTGATGGATAAACTGGTAAACCCGCGTGGTGTGGATTTACAACTGAAGCTCTCTCTGCCCTTGCTTAAAAGTTGGTAGAATGGTTTTCAAATGGTCATTGAGCATTTCACCCAAGAACAAGCTACTTAAAGAAGAAACAGTTGCCCAGCGCAACAATCTCGCCTCCCTAGTTCCTAAGAAAACCCACAAAACAGCAACACAGCAAGCTCAACACATTCTACCCAAGTGAACCTCAAATGACATTACAGCCACGCTACCAACCTCTCTATTCCCGACTCAACACAGAAAGAGAAGGCATTGGAGTCAGAGGATTAGGAAATGCCAAGCCGTTTGAGCAGAGTGGCAGCTTTCACCCCTCCAAATACAGTACTACACAAGCAGGTCTGATTTCATAACACGATGATTTCCAGGAACCCCGTGACCTCGTGAACACAGTAGAGTATCTGCTGAATTAATGACGAGAAGCGCACTGCACTGGATTTTCTGAGGGATGGATGGTGGCTCTGGCTACTACTCTGCCCATCCTGAGGAGAGGAGACCATTGCCTGCAGGAGCCTGGGAACAGACTTGTGTTCACACGTCAGCATGTTGGATACCTGCCTCTTAGCCGGAGCATGGTGATGCTTTCAGAGAACGTCACAAGTTATTTCGGAACTCACAGTCTGTTGCTTGGGTACGTTCTGCTGCAAGGAAAAAGCTAATGGGCTCTCTGCTTAATGTGATTAGAGCCATTATTGACATAATGCCAGGAAGATGCAAAACCATTAGCATTACACTACAGCTCACTTTAGCATCCGCTCAGATTTAGTATTTGATCCACAATTTTAATTTTGTTCTGCTATATTCAGAGCTGCATTACACAAAATGCATAATTAAAAGCTGCTGTGATTCTCTCTACTTCTCAAATTAAAAACACAGCAAACATTTGTAGTTCTAATCCACTAGAAATTGATAAATCAAATAGAGTCTTTTATCCCCTTTCCTCCCTGCAACTCCGATCGCAGGTTGGGAATACTCTTGCCTGCAACGGAGCATGCTACAGACGGAAAGACTGCACACCGAAAGACAGACGAGTCCTCACACTGCCAGCGGTGAGGGCCAGGAGAGCCCGGAGGGCCTTGCAGCACTGATAGCCTTAGAATCCCAAGCATTAAGCCGGAAACGCTTTCTGCAAAGAAAAATTTTAATCAATTCACCATAAATCCTTTTGATGCATTTCCCTTCATTAGCTCACTTTGTCAAGCATACACATGCTCCTAATTTAATTTAATCAAATGCACCATGTCTCTCTGTCAACAGTGAAGCAATTCCCAGGTCCCCAAACCTATCGGCAACTTCTGCAAAGTAGCCTGGGGGGGGGGGGGGGGGGGGGGGGGGGGGGGGGGGGGGTGGTGGAAGGGGAGGGTGGAAATGACTAGCAATAGTTTTGTTTTATTCACTCTGAAAAATGACTAGCAATAGTTTTGCTTTATTCACTCTGAAAACCTGAAAAGGCTTCACTTCACCCTACGGATTTGCCATCGCAGGCAAAGACACTGACACCATTTCTGGCTGTATTGCTATCTTCATTGTATCAGCAGCCTTCATCACCTGAAAGACTAGATGATTATGGCTCATTACAGTAACAGCATTTCTCCCCCCTGTGGTGATGATCAGAGGGCAATTCTGGGAGAACTGTAAAGACAGCAGTGGAGCAGGAAAGGCTAAGGTGTATCTAAATTGAGATTCACCCTTTGGTGGCCTGGAGCTTTCCTGTACACCTGAGATTCCACCCCCCAGGTAGGTCTCTGCTGTGATTCTTCCAGTGGGGATCTCTTTCTTCCATCTGTACATCCCCATCTCCCTCTTTAATAAAACACGCCATCCTATACACCGCTGTCCAAAGGTCACTTTCTCTCAGAAGCAATCCTAGAACCTGTGTTACAATGTAACAGACAGGAACATTGCTTGCTCCCCTGCCATCCACACAAGGGTAGGGACGGCCCAGCCCTTTGCTGCAGCCTCTGGGTCAATCCATCTCAGCACTGCCTTCTTTCTCCAGAGGTAGTGCTTTTCTTCCAGGGATTGGTCCCTCTGATACAGTATGGCCAAAGCAAGCAGGATGAAATATCATTGCCTGCCCTTCTGGGAAGCGTTCAGGCTATCCTTCCTTCAAGATGGATTTGCTCTTCCACAGTTCACGGTATAAATTCAATAATCTTCGCACACACTGTCATTCAAGGGCCTTAATTCTTCTTTGGTCTTTCTTTTAATTGCTCAGATTTTGCTTCCATAGGAGGCGATTAAAAATACCACTACTAGGGTCAAGCACAAGGAGCCCACGTGGAGCCGTGGGCTATGCCTTAGTCTGTTACTGGCAAGGTCATGGGTCAAACTCGACAGCCAATGGTCAGGAGGAAGACGAGGGGCTCTGCTCTTGGAAAGGCCTACCATCTTAGAAACTCAAAAAAGGGCTGCTCCGAGGTGCCGTCAGCTCAATGGCAGTGGGTGGGTCAGGCACATTTCCGTGTTCAAAGTGACATCTCGGCTTTTGAGGATTTTTTTTAGCAGATTTGTTTAAGAAGTACAGCATTCAATTTCTTAACTGTGGCTTCCATGCGTGCTGACTGGTAAAGAATTGACAGTCGTTTTAAAATTATATCCCCAAGTCGTGAGCTGACACTGGTTCCTTCTACGAGTCTGCCAACTTCATGAGGCAAAGAACTGGGTCTGCCTTGCTCACCAGTTTCACTCCGTGGATACGCTATCTAGGGTATTCTATGTCTGGCATTTAGCAGATTAAAGCAAAGTTATTAAATGACAGACTGCTTCATTAATATGCCACAACCACCTATCATCCTGTCCAGTTCAGGTCATTTTCTATAGCTGAGGGCCTCAAAAAGATTTGTGGTGGATCATATATCCTGTGTTAACAGATGATGTTCCTTTAATTCCCATCTTATTTATTTTGAAATGTTATTTCAAAAAGAAAATAAGAAAGGAAATTATAAGAAAACAATGATTTTTTTCTTTTCAAGTTTAAAAAAAATATTTCCAGTTTATTCTGAAATATCTTTTAAAAGATCATCTTATTGGGGATTCTTACAGCTCTTATAAAAATCAATACATCAACCTTATCAAGCCTATCTGTCCATATGTTACCATTATTTTTTCCTAAACATTTACATTCTATTTGAACCCCTGGTATCAGCGGAAGCAATGGTTTTACAAAACCTTCCTGTAGGGTTTTACAGGTTTCTGTGATGGAATTAGAATGGCCTGGGGACTGTTCAAGGTGATCGAGGATTCTGAAGAAACAGCACAAACCCTCGAGAGGGACTCCACTCCTCAACTTAGCATGAACACATGGGTATTTCAAACCCTTATCATCTATCCCACAGTGGCAGACTAGGAAAGACAGCTTACGAGCTGTCCACATTGACATGTTCCTTGATTATCTTAGGTTCCTAGTATTTGCTTTATTACCATCAACCACTAATATATGCAAGAACCACCACCACCTCAAACCCACTGCCACCAAGACGATGCCAACTTCTAATGGAGCCCTGGTGGTGTGGTAGTTACACGTTGGGCGGCGGTCCAAAGGGCTGCCAGTTCAAAACCAGTAGCAGGCAGCTCTGCGGGAGAAAGACAGGGTTTTCTACTCCCATGCACAGTTCCAGTGTGTATGGGAAACCCACAGGGTGAGTTGAGAGTGGAGTGGATGGCCCCATAGGGCAGAGCAGACTGCTCCTGAGGATTTCCAGGACTGGACCTCTTTATGGCATCAGGCAGCTTCATGGTTCTCATGCCAAGTGGCTGGTAGGTTTGAACCACCAACCTTACAGTGAGCGGCCTCAGCCACTTTGTCACCTAGATAGATCCTTGTTCACCAATAACATGAGAGAATTTTCTGTTCTGTCGCATGTGCCTATGTTTCTTTGCATCAAAGTCTTGAATTAAAAGGTGTTTCCCCTGAGCACTGAGGAAAAGACAGACATGCCCCAAGTGGATGAGGAAGAGAACCGTTATAGTTCTCCTCTTGACATGGCTGCCAGAACAGAGCGGATGTGCTGCTCTCTGCTTGACCTTCACCAGACGTCTTTTAAGGGTGCTCAGGAGCTCCCGTGACTCAGGTCTATTTAGGGAAAGGCCTGTGTGGGTCCCTGCATCCTTCAGTGTCCCACCAGCACATGAAAGGAGGATGGTAGCAGAAAAACTGCCTGGGGGCACCGATGAGGTCGAGCATGCCATTGCTTGATGGCCCTAACTGCTGTACATTTTTCCTTTCCTGGAGCTGAAGCCTGTCTTCCTGGGAAATGCCAGCTTTGGAGGTATCCACTGAATCTGTCTGTTCCTTGGTCTTTGTGGAAGCCCTTAGAGAGGAAGTGTAGGGACCACTCTGGCAGATTTTTATTCCAGATCAAAGACACAGCCCTCTGGGCCTTCATGATCCCCATGTGATCTGTCCGAAGACCCTTCATCACCAGAGTTATACCTGGAAGTATTACTGCTGCTCAATGCCCTTCTTGCACCCTGAAACCCGGAATCCAATAACAGCATCCAAATATGGTCAGACCAGCACTATGAAGGGCATGTTGGTTTTTTTGTTTGTTTGTTTAGCTTTATCATAACTCTGTAGTTAAAGAGCAAATGGGCTTACCCTTCAGAAGACACATGACATACATGGCACAGAGCACAAAGGGTTTTCAAAGTAACCTTCATTCTACAAAATGCTGCCTTTTTCTTAGACAGCCATCTATAACCTAATTTCTGATCTTCTTCTTCAGTGAACAGTGCTAATGTAACAGAGAACATTCAGCTTAAAAACCTCTTTTAACAGGAATGACAAGATGAAAGGACTGTGAGGTAATAAGGAAAGATCATCTAATGTACAGATGTTTATGAGCTTCTGAAACCGGGCTCGTTATTAACCATCTAACTCCTGGCAAGAAGTGCCCTAGGTCACAAAGGAGTACCCTTGTGTAACAGTGTCGTTAAATTGAAATCACCACCTGGTGGTTCCCCACAAGCCAGGCTTTCTCAGTCATCTTTCAGGCTCACACCGGAGAAAAGAAGATGACACTGATAGGAGGCAGACGACCAACGCAGAAATGGGAATTCAAGTCACATAACCAGAAATGACTTCACAAGGGAGCAAGAGACAAAGAGAGAGACAGACAGACAGAGAGGGAAAGCAGCTTGTCATGGTTGGTTGGCAATGTATCCCCCATGTTAGATTGAAATAGGATTTCAGAGGTATGTTTGTGTGAATGTTCCATGGGATTTTGACTGCAATCTAACAGGCCAAAGAATACAATGCCAGGGCAATATTTTCAAGTTTCAAAGGTGTTTATTTTTCCTTTAGTCATATATAAGGGAAATACTGAATAGGTCACCCTTGCTAATAATATGGGGGGGGGGTGTTCCAGAAGTTCATGGGAAAATAAAATGAAAAGAGAATAGATTTCTTCCACAAATTTTTGACGCCTCCTTGTATTTCACTATTAAAACTTCAAACACACAGAAATGTCAGAATAAGAGTACAGTGAATACCATCTATATTTTGTCATTAGCATCTTATTGTTTTTTAATGTAAAGGTCTTTTTATATATCATAGATTGGTACTACACAAAAGTCACAAAATTTATACTTTGTGTGTGTGTGTGTGTGTGTGTATGTGTGTGTGTGTGTGTCGGGGCGGGGGATTGTAGATTTCTGGTATTGAGCCAGTACATATAATGTATATACTCGGGTACAAGCCAAGTTTTCTAGCACATTTTAATGTAGTTTTTGTGGTAAAATTAGGTGCCTTGGCTGATATTCGGGTCAGCTTACACTTGAGTATATAGATATATGTATTTTTTAAGTATTTATATTGTTCAAATATTTAACATGGGCTTCTATACTCTAATTTGCATGAGGTCTGAGTTCTTTCTTTAGGCATATTGGCCAGGGTGATTTGATCTGTTGATTTTAATAGCTCAGCACAAACATTGTAAAATGTTATCTGTAGTAACTTAAACTCTGGACGGATATTTACCATCTTTGACAGTCCCCAAATGTTTCTGAAATCCTGAAAATTATTTTCAAGCCACTTATGCTTTCCTCACGTATGTCCACTGAAGCTACTGTAACAAGAACAATCCCAAAATAACTACCACAGTTAATGTTCACGTATTTGCTGTGCTGCAAGTACCATTCTAGGTGCTTTATGTATTTTAAGGCATTTAATGCAAGTAGCATCTTTATTAAATAGCTACTAGCTGTGCTAGGAGCCCTGGTGCTAGAGTGGACACGTGGGGAGCTGTTAACCACAAGGTGAGCAGTTTACCATCACCAGCTGCTCATGAGAACGATGAGGCTTTCTGTTCTCCTAACGAGTGACCGTCTCAGAAACCCACAGGTACAGTGCTGTCCTGCTCTACGTGGGTCAGACAGGGTCCAATCGTAGTGAGAGGACGAGAGGTCTGTTAGTATAAATGCTTCCACTTTTAAGACTATGACTACGGGGTTAAAAAAAAACAAAACACGAAACCAAAGGGTCAAATAGCTAGTAAGTCATGGACTCCAAGCCCCAAACTATTGGTCATTTCTGACGCAGAGCAGCCCTCTAGGGCAGAGAAGAACTAAAACTACACCTAAAGTTTCTGAGATGGGCAGTCTTTCCAAAAGCTGAGAGCCTTCCCTTTCTCACATGGAGCAGCTGGTAGACTTGAACCCCCAACCATTTGGCGAGCAGCCTAACCTTTGACCAGGAATGAAACTGTACCACCTGTCTACTAAACAATCATTACTTCAAACTTGTCAATAGGTTATTTTTATCTTGGAAAGAATATTCAATTTAATGCATCCTTTCTTTAAAAAAGGGAAAATAAATGAGTAGTTTGGTTTTATTCAAAACACACATGTAATTCATTGCTAATGAGTGGATTCCAACTCAGAATGACCCTGATGAACAGAGGAGAAACAAGGCTGTAAGTCTGTATGGAAACAGACTGTTGTATCGTTCTTATGCAAGATAGCTGAGTGCTTCAGCATCTTACTTGGAGAGAGTCTTAGAAATACATATAAAAGGTTTAATTTCTTTATAATATTCTTGGAAGATAACGTGTTTATCTGCTAGAAAAGAAACTAGTACATGCACGCACAACAACATTTTCCATTATGCAACCAAGATGTGTGATCTTGGACCAATTACTTAACTTCTCTGATCCTGCATACTCACTGACAAAAGGGGTTGTTCATGGTCACGGTGAGGGTGGTGAAGATTCTAACGGGTGATCTAAGACCTAACGTGCAAATAATGCAATAACTGCCAACAATTGTTATCTGCAAACACATTTAAAGCACCTAGCACAGTATCTGGTCTGAGGGACACGCAGAATAACAATCATAGTAATGACCATCACGTAAGATAAAATCATGCGTGTTAGAGAGAATTCGTCTGTACTGGTACTATGGGGTGAGAGTGGCGCCCTTACATGTTGCACGGCTAACCGCCAGGTCAGAAGTTTGAAACCACCAGGCATTCTGTGGGAGAAAGATGAGGCTTTCTACTTCAGTTAAGGGTACAGCCTCAGAAATCCTCAGAGGCAGTTCTTGCAGGCTCACGAGGAATCAGCACCAACTCAAGAGCAGTGAGCGTGCAGTGAAAAAGGTAGAGAGTCCGATTCCTTCATGGGACCGGAAGACTGGTTTTTAATCTCGGTCACTAGTAGCCCTCTGGGACATGGCATCGCAGAAACACACTCCAAACTCACCGTTTTCCAGTCAGTTCTGACTCATGGTGACTCACATTGCTAATGGAATCAAGATGACGACATGCTACAACAATATTTAGCAGAACCATGAAATGATAAAGCAAAGCAGAGCGACTCGGCAGGAAGGTCCTGCTACCTATCACATCCCACTGCGATGAAGGGCACAGGAAGAGACGAAGCGCTTTCCCAACGGCCCCCATGGCATATCGGCGCTGATGGAGTGAACTGCAGACGCCGGGCCTCAGACTCGGTTCTCAGTCATTCAATAAAGACAGAGGAGACAGGCGATGGGACGTGCAAGGGTCATGGCTGCTTAACTCCCCAGTCTGCAGATAATTTACTGAATATTTCTCTCCCTGCTCGCCAATGTCAGCCTGGGTGAAGGATAGACGTGCATCTCCCTGGCCCACCTAAACCTCTGTACCTATGGCTGCAATCCCACTTAGGAACAGGGTTCAATTGGTGGTGTTAATGAGAACATGGCAGTGTAGAGCGTGTCCCAAGTGAACCCCACACACCAAGCGACATCACTGAGGAGGTAAGGGCCAAGGCAGGACAGCAACAAGGATCTCCGTCCAGAACTGGCAAGAGTGACAAAGCCATGCGTGGGTTCACACGTCCAGCCTTCTAACCTGTGAGAGAACAAGGCATGCTGCTGTCAAAGCCACTCACTGTTGGTATTTGTTAGAGCAGCAAGAACGGGGTCACCAGAAACAAAGGTCCCTCCCCCTTCTATCTTTCCAGCTCATGAAAAATAAACCTGCTGGGGTCAATGCCTACGTATCTAGAACGTTTAGTCCTTGGACTCTTGGGGGACAGAATGGGGTCTTAGGAAAATGGCATGTTCACTAGAGCCCTGAGGAGCCTCAGTGAAAAGCCAGGCAAAGGGCCGGGGGCTGCCCATCCCCAGTCCATCAGTTCGCTCAGCTGTGACTACAACCTCGACAGCCCCGCTGGCTGGGCCACTTAGACTTTGCAGGTACAGATGGCAACTTACTGTCCCTTTTCCTTGTCTGCCTATACATTTTCCCCACCAGGTCAAAGAGCACGTAGAACACACAGTGCCATTCTGTACACACATGGGCACGTCGGAGGGGCTCGGGCGCTGTCACAGCTGCACAGTGCAGGATGGATGACAGGGGTAGAGGGAATGGGGCAGGAAATAGACAACCACTTTCTCTCACATAGCGCATAATGCAACTTTCTTGCTAAAGCAAACAAAGTGTGTGCTTGAGACCACCTTTAGGATCTGGGAGGTTTCTCCCCCCACCCCCACGCCCCACCCAGCAAGCAACGTCACACTTGTGGGGGGTAGTTCATGCCTTCAGACAATGACAGTCCCTACACCCCAATTCTTTTGTTTCATTGCTCTCAAATTAAAGTGGTTTCTTCGAATATGACAGACTTCACTGTCTTAAAAGTTTGTCTTTGGGGTTACAGATGAGCAGTTGGTCCATTCCTTAAAACAGATGCTAAACTAGACCATACCTGGGGTGTCTTAATGTACAGTCAGGCACATTTAACAACAATTAGAAATGGGATACATGGTGTGTGCGCCACGAAACACTGCCCATATTCCCCAGAGATGCAACATGTATTTCCACGGGTGGTGTAGCTAATTCTATTGCTACTGTGGTGTTAAGAACTTTGAAGCGTCTCTGTCATAACCTGAATCTCAGAAACACACATGCACGAGAATTGTGTGTGTGTGTGTGTGTGTGTGTGTGTGTGGTGCATACTCATTTTGACAATGTGAACCAGGCAGCTTAAAAGGTGGCTAAGCTGCCCCGGTACAAAATAACCTGAAAATGGACCCAAAGAAATCTGCCTTGTGTCTTGTTGCCCAGGAAATGCTGGCAGTGACTTTCAGACTCAGTACTCATCTCTAGAAGTGCAGCCCTGGCCTGTAGTTTGCCCTGCTCCATCGGCCAAACCATCATGTCAGGTTCCCACCCACCCACGCCAAGCCCGCTGCCATCCCCTCCATTCTGAGTCACAGCAACCCTCTCCTCCGGCACAGGCGTGCCTCACAGGGAGCCCAAGGGACAGGAGAGCGCCAGCAAATACAGAGAAGGAGCTTCTGTACGATTAACGGGTCGCAGGGGCTGCAGTAAGCGGGGCTCAATGCAGGAATGAGAAAGCCTCAGGACCAGGCGCTGCTGCTCAAACACAGGACTGTTGAGGATCAGAAACAAGCCGAGGGCACTAACAACACAGAAGCAGCTGCCACATCTTCCTCTCACAGTGGATTCCAAAGGGCCACCCTTCAGTTAGCAGCTGAGTGCTTTAATTGCTGCGCCACCTATATACTCTGGCACTTACTAAATTCTGCCTAGTGACAATAAAGCATAAAAGGGGGCGCCTAGAACTCCAAAGTGCTTTATCCCCTCAGCTCTCCTGGGAGAAATAAGTGGACTCTTAAAAGGGCACCCAGTCTTCTGCCCTGGGGTCAGGTCCCCTGAACACTTGAACACCTCCCACTGCCTCCCTGTTACATTTTGAACAAGATATGCCATTTTATACCTCACCCCTGGGGGGAGAGGGAGGAGGCAGCACAGGAGCTGCTGCACGGGTGTGACAGAATGTTTTCATTCCACCCCTGGAAAAAAGCTCCCTGTTTCTGACACACTGCAAACTGTACAGCCGGAGAGTGCTGGAGGCGAAGATGCCACCCCAGCCTTACATCTGTCTGCTTTCATTTGTCTACAACTGTGCTTATAGATAAAACAAGCCTTCCAGATGTCATCACAAGCAGGGCTCATATGCTGACTTCACCGAGACACCACTGTTGGCTGCCAGCACAACAGAGTTGTAAAACTAAAATATTTAAACTCCGAGCTACTCAACACAACTTTGAATGTCACAAAGGATCCTGTTTCAGGATTAATTAATGTACACCCCAATAAAATAATCATGGGTCTGAAAGCAAGCTGGCTGGCATGCGAGGGGAACGTTTTTCCTTTCCCCCAGTTCTCCCGATGGCATGCATCCGCATCGTGAAGGAATTTCCACAGGAGAACACTCCTATTTACAGACGCACAAGCCTACCGGACCCTGAAGTTTCAGGTGCTATCTCTCACTCTGTAAATGCTCGCATTGTTTAAAATAGACACGACGAACCAAAGGTGAACAAAAGCAAGATGCCCGGCAAAGACTATAAAGATATTTCACTGTCTACGGGAAAGGCCGATGACAAGTGATGGGCGTGATTACTAAGAGGCATTGTTAGACTCATCCATATGTGACGCTTGGCTCCAGGCAGCCTGGTATCTGGGAGCTTGAAGGATGTTTGAGCACACACCATCCCTGTGGTTATAATTACAACCTACCGTACAAACGAGGGCAGCGGTGACTTCATAATGTCCCTTAACAACCAGGAGCACATCACTCCACTGCTTCCTGAAAAGTTACACATGCACTCATAGTATTTCTGACTTCCTGTTTCTCTGTACCCATGGAACCATTTTGTTTTCCATGAGAGAGTCTGTGGGGAGCTCAGTGCTTGTTTAAAGACCAAGCAGTTGATAAACGGAATCTGGAGTTGTCTGGGTGGGAAAAACAAAGCCAATTCAAAGCATGGTGCCCACGACCTCTGTGTATTTCTAAGGTAACTCAGTGCCTGCTTGGATAATTTTTTTACCAACCCAGTTAGCACTACTGGAAAGTTGAATTGGCTGTATTCATTAAGCCTCTATTACCAAAAGGTCCTAAAAAACTCAGTTTGTGATTCATTCTGGGTTTGCCATCCTCATGGAATTTCTACTTTATTTACTTAGAGACCACCTTTGTACTGGCTAAGACTTCATAGAGGGTCTTAGGGCAAGTTCTCACTCAGAGGGCTTAATTCATGTTTCTGGAGCTTAGGAGAAGCAGTCCAAGGCCTTGCTCCCAAATGAAAGTAGAATAAAACATTTACATGGGATGGTATTGAAGAGAGGCCATTTAATGAAGGAGAGAAGGAGTCACTAACTTTGCTTCCCCGCAGGCGGAATGTTCCCATCTTCTCTCACTCTCATCTAGTTAGAAAGCTCTGAAAATAAATAGTCTGAGTTATCTTAAAATAAAGGCACTAAGTGAGGAATGTCAGAGGAAACTCTGAAACTTGCTCCAATGGTCCTAAAGGAAGAAGCTCAAGCTGCACTGAAACCATTACCCAAAAACAAGACTCCAGAAATGGAGGAAACATCAACTGAAAGGTTGTAATCAGTTGATGAAGCATTAAACGCACTTACTTGTCTATCCCAGTAAATTTAGAAGACAGCTCTCTGGCCAACAGAATAGAAGAGACCCTGATTTGTACCCACCCCAAAGAAAGGTGACTCAACAGAATGCACATTTACAGATTAATAGCTCTCTGAAGGAATATTTTGCTGAAGATCATTCAACATCGGTTGAAGCAATACATTGACAGGAAGCTGCCAGAGGTTCAGGTTGGGTTCCAAAGAGAATATGGAACAAAGGGTCTATCACTGCTGATGTCAGATGATCTTGGCTTAAAACAAGAGAATACCAGAAAGATGCTTACTTGTGCTTCGTTAACGGTGCAATCACGTTCAAGTGTGTGGATGATAACAAACTGTGACCGGTCTTAAGAAGAATGGGAATCGGAGAACATTTCACTGTGTTTCTTCAGAACCTGTACATGGATCAAGAGGCAGTTGTGCCCGTGGGCTTGGTGGCTCAAATGCAGCGGCAGCTCTCAGGAGTAGCACTGGGTAGCGCCCACGATCACTAGAGGCAGTGATGCCCAAACCAAAAAAGAAAAATAGAGGCAGCTGTACAAAGAGACCAAGCAATTGCTAACTGCATGGTTTAAAATCAGGAAAGGTGTGCATTAGGGTAATATCCTCTTATACTTATTCAAATTGTATGCTGAGCAAATCATCCGAGGAACTGGATTATATCAAGAAGAATATGGCATCAGGCCTGGAGGAAGGCTTATCAACAGCCTATGAAATGCAGGTGACACCATCTTGCTTGCTCAGTGGGAAGAGAACTTGAAGCATTTGCTGATGAAGATCCAGGACTGCAGCTCTAGGTACTAAACTCAATGTAAGCAAAACTAAAATCCTCCCATGTGGAGTAGCTTCATGATAAACGGACAAAAGTTTGAAGTTGTCAAGGATTTAATCCTTCTTGCTTGACAATCAATGATCATGGAAGCAGAAGTCGAGAGATCAAACTATGCATTACATTATGTACATCTGCTGTACAAGTACTCTTTAAAGTGTTGAAAAGCAAGGGTGCTGTTTTGAGGACTAAGGTGCACCAGACCCAAGTCATGGTATTTTCAATTGCCTCATATGCATGTGGAAATTGGACACTGAATAAAGAGGACTGACAGAAATTTTGATGTATTTTAACTATGGTGTTGATGAAGAATTTTGAAGTGCCATGGACTGCCAAAAGAACAACCAGATCTGTCTGAAAGGAAGTACAGCCAGAAAGCTCCTTAGAGGCAAGGATGGACGTGGAGCCTGTTATTAGACGGAGGCATAGTGAACTCTGTCAGCAGCTAGAAGCCGGAGCTTGGATTCTCTGCAGGACTCTGCAGAGCCACACGCACTCCAAGGGAAGGACAGCCACTATCTTTGAGCCAGGTCATCATCACTGTGTGAAAACGCTGCTTTCACGTGATACAAATTTGCCTTCACTTTGGAAGGATTAAACCAATTCCTGCTGCCAACAAATTCTTCATTAACATCATCTTCACTTGCTGCACGTGCAGCTTTTAAATGATTGAAAATGCTCAACACTAACCACCATCTTTTGCTGTCAAGCTGATTCTAATTCAGTGGCCCTATAGTAAAGTGACCAGACGTCCTGCTTTTGGCAGGACAGTCACAATTTCAAATAATTTTTCCCATGTCCTATGACTTTTTTTTAAAGTCCTAATTTTGGGGAAAGAATGCACAACAAGCTAGGGAATGGCAGGAGAATGGGAAGGAAATATACCCCCTCTACCCTCCCCCCACCACCCCCATCAATGCTGTTCCACTTTACCAATGTTAAAATCTGGAACTGCTCCAGATAGTCTACAGGTCTGTACATCTTTATTGGATCAGACAAAAACCTCATTTTCTCCCTCTGTGGTTTAAGGCTCATTGCACTAAAGCACTGTTTACCCAAGTGGGTCCTGAAACAATTCAAGGGGGTTACATAAGCAGATACCTACACTTTATCCTTGCTGATAAGCTAAGATACAAACTTTTCTTAATTGCTGGGGTGGTGGTGGTGGTATATGTGGTACATTGCTTTTTTAAAAAGAGGTGACATGCTAGAAATATTTGGGAGCATAGGCACTAAATAAGGTTACATAAGAACCTTATGCTTCCAGTCCATCAGACTTAGAAATGTTGAAAGACACAAGTAGGAACACATCCCATTCAGAACCTGGGGGTGACTTGAGGAGAGGAGACCTGCCACAGCAATTCATCCTTCTACCTCAATGATCCCAAGCTCCAGACCCCCAAGCCTGCTGTGTCACCCTGACAGGAAGTGGCTCAAAGGAAAGAGCTGGGTGTTATGGTAGCAGCTCAGAGCCAAGAAACTGTGAGGCAGCTTGAGGTGAGAGTAATCTGAGGTTACGTCAAAACTCTTCCTCCTCAGATTCCAGGTCACACGTGCAGAGGTCTGTCCCTGACAGAATGTGTTTACTTTAGGCCTATCTCAAGATGGCTGCAGAACAGCTCTGGTCTTAGTCTCCTTAGGACGCCCTGAAAAGCGAAGGGCCAATCAGAGCAGCGCCTTCCGGGGCACCCGTGAGCCAGTTCAATTTAGGACAGGAGGTCAGCTCAGAAGGTTACAATGACTTTGTTTTGGATTTCCACACGGATAATCACGACAGAATTTTCTTCCCCAAAAGGACACAGGATGATGATGGGAGCGTA